>JAWNNO010000648.1:0-26085 GCA_035044985.1 Lordiphosa fenestrarum
GGTCGGAAATACTTCCTTCTATGCGTTACAAACATCTGTACAATTTCAATATACTTTTTGCACGGCTAAACAAATCGTGTGCATTAGGCAAAACACCAACCGCTGCACCACACCCGGCCACAACCTTAATCTGCTTGCAGGTATAAGTAGCTTTGGTCAATACATATACTCAAAAGGGTCGGAGAAGTTTCCTTTTGCCTGTTACATACTGTAACGGAGTAAAAAAGACAAACCAGCGTGTAATGTAGGTAAATCCGCTGCTCCATCTCGAAACAGCCCTACCAGACGCCACACATTCGAAACAAAGCCGTTCGGCGTTTGAAAATCTTAATTTCGATAAGTCTGTGGCACTAAGCCGATAACAACAACAACAATCAGTGTGACCGAAATGGCAATTTATTATATATTAAAGACCCATAATTTACTACATATAAAAACAAACAATTTTGGCTATTTGCATATTTCTAATGTAATCTGGTAAATGTATTTCTCATGTATTATTTTTATGATTTTGTATGGCTAAATTGAGGGATTTTTACAGCAATAACTTGCGGTCACACTGCAGCACGCTGCTGTGAAAGTAGCAAATATTAAACCAAATCTATTGCTCTTTTATCATAAAAATAAAACGAGCACAAAGCCAATACAATTGTGTTGTTGTGATGGCCAAGTTTGGGCCTTAGCCGATGCCAGTGTGCTGGTCAACGGAAGCAAACAAAGGCTAACTAAGTGGAGCTCACACCCAAGAAAAACAACAACAAAAACAAAAGGGTAACAAATACAGTGAGAGTTAAACTTAGGGCCAAGGCAACAAACTGTTACCGTTAGTTGTGGTGTGACTTACTGCGAATATGAAACTGCTTAATTATATCCTTTCTTGTTCCTTGGGGGGAGCCTTCGACCTAAATGTGAGAGTGGTGCGAGTGCGTGTGTCTGTTATTGTGGCATCGCGACTTTAAGATGAGACATGGCAAATTAGGAATACTCTTACCGAAGTACACCTGCTTCTGTGTGTGGAAATTCAGAGTAATGGGCTTTAGGATATACCAAGAGTGCGTTTTGTAGGCAACTTAATGCCGGTAAAACGAGTCAAGTCAAATTGAAATTTTTGTTGGGGAAACTTCTCGAACAAGTTCAGCATCTATACGGTGCAGAGTATTCAAACTTCGCATTCAAAGCTTCCGTTCGGCTCATTCTTGTTTTTGTTTTTCAAGTCTGCCCCCTACGGCCAGCACCCTCCTTTTGTATGACTCTCAGTATGATTCATACTAAATATAAAGTTAATGTTTTTCTTTAGGTTTACAAACCAAATTGACTTACAAGTCAAAATGCGAAACTTGGAATTTCTCAGCGAAACTCTTTCACATTCATAATTAGACATTAATGGGCTAACGGCTCTAATCCTAAGGCCAGCAGACACCAGATAACGGTAGTTTCAACCGGTTAGAGAGGAACATTAAATAATATTAAATGTCCATTTGTTTATTTCTATGTTTCGCAGACACAAAATGTTGACATGAAAAACTTTGAAAACAACACCAACTGGATGCAACGACTAAAAGACAAGCAGATAGGAAACCCAAGTTGAAAAGAGAGAGAGATAATCATGAACCACGCCCCTTTGTCGTTGGCCTCCGCCTCTCCGGCGGATAATCGCCACCTGCAGGGAATCTACACGCAACAACAACAACAATACACACACTGTTCCACGAGCCTGCCCCACCCCCACCCCCTCGACGTCTACCAACAAACGCCAATCAGCACTCGATTCTCAATCGATCTGTGGAAGAATGATCCGCCTGATATAGTAGATCTAATATGCTTCATGCCCAATGGATTGTTCCTAGTGCTGCGTGCCAACTCCCAGGCCACCATTCGCGAGGTCAAGGCCGATATGGTCAAGCAGTCCAAGCAGCTTCCCCTGGGCTACCTCATCAAGGACGCTTGTGACTATCAGGTCTATGGCATCTCCAATTTCAACATTGATCCGTATACGGATGAGACGAAGCGACTGTGTGAGGTGCAGCCGTACTTTGGGTTGCTCAGTCTGGGTGAGCGCAGCGATGCCACCAACTTCTCCAGCGACTATGAGCTCACAAAAATGGTCAGCACTATGATTGGCAAGACATTTGATCACCACAGCACACAGCAGGGCAACCCCGAAATTGATGACTTTCGGCGCAAGATGACGATGGTGTGCGAGGGTATCGAGCTGGAACGTTCGCAATACTCCTGGCATCAGCGTCTGCTCTATGAGCATCCCCTGCGACTGGCCAGGTCGGGGGATATGCCCGAGCTGATACGCCAACGTCATCCGACTTCAGCCTTCCTTATTGTGGTCAAGAACGAAAACGATCACAGCACCTTCACACTGTCGGTAATGGAGCAGGATACGCCGTTGGCTCTGATTGATAGCACGCTGCAGAAGATGAATCGTTCACAGATGAAGATCAACGATCGAGCGACTGACTACATACTGAAGGTGAGCGGCAGGGATGAGTATCTGTTCGGGGACTATCCGCTGATACAGTATCTATACATCCAAGAGACTCTATCCGATTCGGCGGTGCCCAATGTGGTGCTGCAGTCGGTCGTTCGCCTTGAGTCGTACATTAATCACCACAATGAGCGAAGTATGGGCCTGAAACGTCCTCCGAAGAAGGAGCGACCGCCGGCTGCGCTCCAGACACGACCCATTTCGCTGTGGGATCTGGGCAACTATTTTCAATTGACGCTGCACGGTATCGGTAATGTCAACTATGATCGTGCGCGCGCCTTCAAAGTGGGTGTCCATCTAGGCCTGTACCATGGCGAGCACAAGCTCTGTTCGCAGCGTTCAGTGGATGCTCCAAATTGTGGTTCAAAGGTGTTCAGTTTCAACGACCAAGTCATGGCTTTTGATATACAAATGCGCAATCTGCCGCGCATGACAAGACTCTGCATTGTGATCTACGAGGTCACCAAGATGTCTCGCTCAAAGAAGTCATCGAACAGCAAGGACAGCACGCTCAAGGATGTGTCATACAACAAAAATCCCCTGGCCTGGGTCAACACCACGATTTTTGACTATCAACATCACTTGCGCACGGGACGCCAAACGCTATACACATGGACTTATGCAGACGATATACAGTCGGATGAGGTGTTCCATCCGTTGGGTACCGCAGAGCCCAATCCGCGTATGGAAGAGTGCGCCCTGGTGGATCTGACATTCCATAACAGCGGGGCAGAATCCGTGTGCTATCCGAACGAGAACGCTGTACTGCAGTTTGCGGCAGATCGGGCGCGGGCCAATCAAAGGGATAAGCCACAACAGCAGCAGAGAGATCTCAAAGAAATTCTGGCCAGCTACACGGGCCTGGACAAGATCTACGAGATGGTGGATCAAGATCGCAATGCGATATGGGAGCGCAGGTAGATTGTTAAATTTCTGTTTAGTTATTCGGAAGAAATTAATGCTGTTGCCTTCAAAGGAACGATATATTGAGAGAGTTTCCCGAGGAGCTGTCCATATTGCTGCATTGTGTCTACTGGAAAGAACGCGATGATGTGGCCGACATCTGGTATCTGCTTAAACAATGGCCTCTTATTTCCATTGAACGCTCCCTGGAGCTGTTGGACTACGCTTATCCCGACCCAGCCGTACGCCGGTTTGCCATCAAGTGTCTGCATCTTCTCAAGTGAGTGGAATACGAAATTGTATGGAATTTTATTAGCAAATCATAGATAAAGTAACACGAAGGCACGAGGGAGAACCAAGCCGCTTTAAGAAGGAGTGATGGCAAGACTACTTTCACCCCACCCTGTATAATCTGATTGTCTTTAATCAACTTCGTAACTCCATCCACTAAATTCTCTACTATTGTCCTTTATATTACTTAGGGATGAGGAGCTTTTGTTGTATCTGCTTCAACTGGTGCAGGCCATTAAACACGAATCATATCTGGAGAGCGATTTGGTTGTCTTCCTGCTGGAGCGAGCTCTGCGCAATCAGCGAATCGGTCACTATTTCTTCTGGCATCTGCGCTCCGAGATGCAAACGCCATCGATGCAGACACGATTCGGCCTTTTGCTCGAGGTCTATCTCAAGGGATGCAAACAGCATGTGGCGCCGCTGCGCAAGCAACTGCAAGTGTTGGAGAAGCTCAAGCAGGGTTCCGTGATAGCCAAAAAGGGCAGCAAAGAAAAGGTGCGCAATATGTTGCAGGAATTTCTACAAGATCAGCATAGCCGGGGCGTCTTCCAGAACATACAGAATCCACTGAATCCGAGCTTTCGCTGTAGTGGCGTTACGCCGGACAAATGCAAGGTGATGGACAGCAAAATGCGGCCGCTTTGGGTGGTCTTTGAGAATGCCGACCAGACGTCGAGCGATGTGTACATTATATTTAAGAATGGAGATGATCTGCGTCAGGACATGCTGACGCTGCAAATGCTGCGCGTCATGGATCAGCTATGGAAACGAGAAGGGTGAGTACATTTTAGCAAACTCTAGGTAAATAGATCTCTAACAATTGTCTCCATTGATTGCAGCATGGATTTCCGTATGAACATCTACAATTGCATCAGTATGGAGCAGCGCCTAGGCATGATCGAGGTGGTGCGGCATGCCGAGACCATTGCCAACATACAAAAGGAGAAGGGCATGTTTTCGGCCACGTCGCCGTTCAAGAAGGGCTCACTCTACAGTTGGCTCAAGGAGCACAATAAACCCGCCGATAAGCTGAACAAGGCCATCAATGAGTTTACCCTTAGCTGTGCCGGCTACTGTGTGGCCACCTATGTGCTGGGCGTGGCCGATCGTCATTCGGACAACATCATGGTCAAACGGAATGGTCAGGTAAGTGAAGTGTAGCCAAATTTGGTTAGAAGATTAAAAAACAAATCCTTGCGGCAGCTTTTTCACATTGACTTTGGTCATATTCTGGGTCACTTCAAGGAGAAGTTTGGCGTGCGACGTGAACGTGTGCCATTCGTGCTCACACATGACTTTGTCTATGTCATTAACAAGGGCTGCAATGATCGCGAGGCGAAAGAGTTTTGTCACTTTCAGGAATTGTGCGAGCGCGTAAGTGACCTGCAGAATTCTTTATGGACAAATGTGACAAAGGTACAATACAAATATTTTTGGTGGATTATTGCAGGCATTTTTAGTTTTACGTAAACACGGTTGCCTTATCTTATCGCTGTTCTCAATGATGATTTCAACGGGACTGCCGGAATTGTCCTCCGAAAAGGATTTGAACTATCTACGTGAAACTTTGGTAAGCCGCATCCTGAAGCCAGGTTGATATTCTTACATATTATTTGATCCGTCCTTAATATCTATATACAAAAAGAGGAGAAGCTTCAGTCAGCTCAGATGACACATTAGCTGCATATACAAATTTTTTACTCAGGGAACCCCAGGGACAACGGTGGGGGTCCCGATGAGCATAGTTAACGAGCCTATCGAGGCGAGGCGAGTGTTAAATGGCAGTCTCACCAGCCAAATGACTGGGCACACTAAAGCCATCATGACAACTTATTCGGGATTTAAGTAAAGGGATTGCTATTCATCTCTTGATAAATCCAAGCATGCTATAAGCCTTGCTGCAATTGATAGAAACGTGGCACTATGCAAAAGAAGTGGGGAAACAAAACCGAACATTGGGACAGATTTCTATGGTATGATCTAACCCAGCAGAGAGGGTTGGATGGGAGACCTACTTCTCATAATTTAGGAGATTAACTGAAACATCGGCTTTGCTGAAATCCATGTGGACAACATCAGCTTGTTTTTTGGGCAAAATGTTTGGAGGGGCCAGAAAAGTTTTGTTTGTTGTTTAGGTATAGTCGAATTACTCATTACATTTGAAATTGTTCCCGAGTTTGGATTGCTCGCCAGTCTTGACGTTTTCGCAGTTTCCCGACGGCTTACATGTTGCGTTCTGAGTAAACTCTGCTTGCCATGAAGTTTCTTGAACTGAAGGATGAACTGAGGGGCCTCAAGCCAACCATCTATTGTAGCTCTGGTCTGAACACATCAATCAATCATCAAACCACGCAATAAATGTAACATACTAACAGAAAGGGAGTTGTCTTGGACGATCTTTAAGCCCCAAGCACACATTAAATATTATGATTCTAGCAGCTAAATAGGTTTAAATTGATCCTCTACTTGTAATTTGTGTTCTTTGTAGCCATTTATTTTGTAAATTGTACCCAAAGAACAGATGTTTTCTAAATGCAAATGCTGATGAAGTACAATGCATTTATAAGCAGCTAGCATATGGGCATTTGCATTCTGTCGAACGCGGCCGTAGTACACATTAAAAGTAAAAAAACGAGCAAACTAAAGCGCATTTTTAATTCGTTCTTTACTTCATATTAAAGGTCTTCGCTAGCACTTTAATTATTGCTAAAAAAGAATAGCAAGTGAAGTCGAGTTTCCAAAATATAGACAAAATAAGAAGCGATTCGAACGCGACAAAAACAAGTGATTTTCGTGCCTATCTATATAAAGACAAAGTTTGGCGAATCTTGAGGCCCCAACAAAGCCCAATTTAATTTAATATCTTATCAATGCATTGCTCTTTCAAATGTATTTTGTTTGATTTGAAAATCTTCTGTATTTTTTTTTCATTAAATATTGATCTGTGTCGCTACGTGACATGTCGAACGCGACATTTTTTCCATCAAGATATTTATGTGGTTTCTGATTAATGCAAAGCAAAAACTTACAGTTAATTGCAATTATATAGTTTGATATAGCCTCTTATCCAACCATTTTTAACCCTTCGGACCCTTACAACAGTTTTACATATCAAAAGTCAATGAAATCCATAGGCAATTTTTTAAGAAAAAACTTGCCATAAAAGTATAAAAATGAGAAAAACTGTGATTGCGCGAATTTGGGTTCGAAAATCTCGAAACGGGCTATGAGCAATTTTGCTACTGGCTTAAGGGGGGGGGTAAACTATTTAAATGTTTTTTTCGCATTTTTTTTTATTTTTTTTAAATGAATGCCTAAAATGTTATGAATATTGTGTCAAAATTTCATTGGATTGGAGCAAAATTGACGAAGTTACGAGTATTTTTATACCTGTCGCATTTCAGGTACCTTACAAATTTTTTAGTGTTCAAAACTTTAAAGCGTTTGTCCCACAACTCACGTTTTCAAAGTCGGTGCCCCGCATAACATAAAAACTACTGAACCGATCATTTTGAAATTTTGTACACTATTTCTGAACATAATTTACGAGGTAACGCTGTCGAGTTTTTTTCAAATTTGTTAATAATTTTTTTTTTACAATAAAAAATTAGCCGAATTTTTTCCAAAAAAATCGATTTTTTCACTTCAAAATTTTCCAAAAAAGTGAAAAATTTAATTTTTGGAAAAAACTCGTCAGCGTTACCAGTTTTGGTTTTTTGATTTCGGATGATCCAGCACCAAGCTATGAGGGGCACCGCAATTCACCTTTTTTCCGAGAGACTTCCGAATATATGCGTGTTTCTTAATATTTCTTCGTGAAAATTTTATATAACATTCTTCAATGTGCTTGAATGTGCTTTTAGTTTTAATAGAGATATTAACTGTGTCGTCACAAAAAATTCACAAAAAAGTGAATTTTTTCGAGCGATTTGAGCTTACCCCCCTTAATTTAGTTTAATTTAATTGTTTCCCTGGGAAAATGTGACAAAATATAGTGTTTTTAACTACTTTTAATTTTTTCGTGTGGGTGGACCTTTTTGTGGAAATGCCCATATGCGAATCCTTCTTGAAGTTTTTCCTATAACATTTGAGTTCCGGTTGAGTTCAGAGCTGCTGCCTTCTGATGTAGCTTAGCTACATTTTCTTTCTTCAATAAAAAGTATTTCGATATTCACAGCTAGTGTGATTAAGACGGTTAAGGCTTAACTGTATCCGGTAATGGCTAAGCAAACAAAAATAGGTTTTTTTTTTTGGATTTGGTTATTTATAAAAATAGCGTACGCTTAAACTTTTTAATTAATTCAATAAACAATAAACTAACTTGAAATGCATTATCTCAGGTGCTGGACTACACGGAGGAAAAAGCGCGCGAACATTTCCGGGCGAAATTCAGCGAAGCTTTGGCCAACTCCTGGAAAACCTCACTCAATTGGGCATCGCACAATTTCTCCAAAAACAACAAACAGTGAAAACAACGAAGAGCAAGCAGCAAGAAGATCGACGACTCTCTCCCCCAACACATACACATGCTACAAGCACACACAAACACCCTCAACACACACACACACATCCAACTCTTGTTTTCTATTCTGTCTCCATTTCTGTGCCTCCGCATGGAGCGTAGTACATTTTTTTATATACAATTCATAAATCCAAGTTCAAAACTATGTGTTCACTATGTTAGGCGAAGAAGATACACTAAATCGACATATAAACATACATATATACATACACACATATAGACGTAAATCTGTATACAGCCGACGGTGTCGCCTTAATGTGGATTGTTGATATGGTACATGGAGTTGGTTCATAAAGATCTTAACCACAAAGTGCGATTCCAACTGAAAGCCTGTTGCTAAAACTCTAAGAATCAACTCCTTACTGTGATAACATCGTGGCAACAATCAGTTTCAAGTATTCATTTTTAGCACGAATTAAATATGCAAACAGATTTGAAATTGACTTAGCTAAACGATATATGGATATGGTATACTTGGCTCCAGGATTGAGTGCTTGAACGAAAATGCTTAGCCCCCTAAACTGAACAATTAGGTAAGCTCTTCGTCAATTGCACTTTGTTCATTTGGTTTTCTTGTTTGAAAGGGCATTAAAATTGCGCACTTTGTTTACTTACCAACAAGTGAGCCACTGACTTTGTTCACTAAAATGAGCAGTTTTCCCCCCCAACACTCTTTGGCCAAATGTCAACAATCCAACTCCCAAGAAAATTGTTTAGTTTGTATAATTTAAAATGTACATTTATAATTTCCCGTCATGTCTATATGTTTGCTTAAATTGTGAAATGACATGACAATTGTCATGTTCAATTTGTCGTCTTGATTTACCCACACACCCACACACACACACACAAATTAATAAGAAGGTACCCTATTATCCTATATTTGATTAAGCGTAAATATTTTTTTGTATTCTTCTAACTTTACACTTAACGTTTTCTATGCTCTATTATTTTTATGATTACTTGTGTACTATTATTAATATTTGTCTGCTTGGGGCAAACAGATATATATTGTGTTTTCTGGTTTTTTATAATGTTATGTTAAAACGTATTTTGTAAATGGCTGGATAGTTCTAAGAATTAAATGAAACGATTTATATACTTGAAATTTGCAAATGCCGGGTAGCTAACTAAAAATATATGTTTTTGCATATGTACGACATGCATGCAAATGAACGAATGTATACACATTAATTGAAAAATAAAAAAAAATTAAATATAAAATCAAACTGTTCTTCTATGTCTGTTACAGACTGCATGCGACTTAAAACTGCGTTAAATTTTTTATGCTACCGACATTTTATCACAATTACCTAACTAAAGTAAAACCTATGAACTCGTCTAGTGTGAGTTTAACATTATATTTAAACAGCCTTGACCCTTACACACTTGAAAAGCACCACAACTCAAGATGGGTTGTGTGGGAACTGTACCCTTCCGTCTGGAAACCATGTGCAATCAATTGCCACTAGACCAAGGCTAAGATATAAACACACTGTTTACCTTACAATTAAACAGTTGGCTTAATTAATGGATTAACTTTATGAACCAAAGGAGTAGGATGTTTAGTAAATCTTCAGCTGTATTCGCGTATATTTGGAAAATGCGCAAAGGCCTTCATCAATAATAAACTGGAATGGTTCAATCATTATACCCCTTAAAATTGTCCAGATGTTTGCAACGGATAGAAGGAAGCATTTCTGACTACATAAAGTATATACATTCCTGATCAGCATGCCAAGCTGTGTCCGTCCGTCTCTTTCAATGTAATTTCTTTCGACAGTTAAGCATTCTTGTCTGTTTAATAACAATTTGGTCAAATTTCATCAAGATCTAATGATATGATATATACAACACAAAATGATCTTAGTAGAGGTGCCATCGATTGGTCAGCTTGGGAAATTTCTCAACTAGCATTCTTCAAAGCGAAAGCTGCCTGCCCACAACTTACATTGACTACTTACTGGAGGCAATGGCTACCTTATCGTTTTACAAGTACCTACGGTTGGGTGCCTAAAATGGAGACGGAGTTTATAGTTTTACAGTTAAACTTTACAGATTTCAGTACTTACTCCACCATTTACCTGTAAAGCTAAGAGGTGGCGATTGGTTACCCCCTAGGACATGCCCAGCAAAAAGTAAACACTGAAGTGCATTGCCGTTGGGTTGGGCTGTAAAATATTCTGGTTACAAGTAACTACCGAACTCAGAACCCATGTACTAGTACTAAAGAGGGTATACTCAACGCCAAAATATCACCCTTCTTCGGTGAAATACCACCAAATGTCAAACGGTCATACTGATACTGCACTGTGTTTTTATTACATTAAATTGATTTGGAAGTGTCTATTGAAAATGCAGTATATGGATCTACGCTATGCCTCAGTTGTGGGGATGGCTCAAGTTGCGCTAATCGGTTTTTGTTTTATTTTTATTTTCAGCCATTATTGAATCCATTTACTTGGAGTAGATTGCGAAAAAATTGCTAACTATTTTTTTGCATCTACCCAGCTCTAACTCAGTCAGCTGTTTCGCCAGTCAAGGTTGCGGCGCCACGAATTTTACGGTGGCCGAATGCATTTAGATTGTCTGAGAAACTGGCCCAGCTAAGACAGCAGTCGGCAGTTTTGCAGTTAAAAAATATTGTGCTGATGATTCATTCTAATAAAAATCTAAAAAAAAGAAAGTGAGATTTGATTTTAATTAAAATATTAAAAAGCCTTACGGTTCTCATTTTGAACCCCTGATTGAAAAATCAAACAATCACACTGTTGTCTTACATTTAGTATAAGTTTTTATTTGACATCAAATATTCAGTTTCAGTTTATATATTAAATATATATGTATATATATATAAAATATATTATTTATTTAAAATTAGTTTTGTTTTCAGTTTACTTTACACCCATTTTTATATCCAGAGACGCAGTTATCAAATGCTTTTCCATGCGCGTTCTTTGAATTAATGTTGACGATCCCGCACATTGGTACAAAACTGATGTTTAATTTAAAAAAAAAAACACTGCGATTCAATGAAACAAAAAACGTGGTACACAGTATCGTTGTAAAAGGTAAAAATAGATTAATAGACCCTAACGCGCGCCTAACTAGCTAATCAGAAGGTAATAAAAACCATATGGAATTTTCATGGAAATTTGATTTGTGCAAAACTTTTTTCAAACTGATTACGTCTTGACCTCTTATGGAATCGTTTACTTCTGGTGTATACATATATATCAAATATACAGCATGGGGTTAAAATCTTTTATAAAAATAGGTATATGTATATATATATATTGGTTATTTTCTTGTGTTTGTTGTGTAAAAATACTGTATTTACAAACGTTACACCTATTTGCTTAGATTTTAACATACTCGTACATATATAAATAGTCATTTGCTTTAGGTAAGTGTAAATATATAAATAATTTAGAAAATATGAGAAACCGCAGTTGTTTTGTCTTTTTTTAGGTTTAGGAATATGCATTTGTTATTTGTATTAGTTAATGTTGTACGAATTTGGGCTTTTACTGTGTAGGAGATGATGATCTTTTTGTTTTAAAAGTTTGTTATGTGAATTGTTTGTACATTTTCATTATCATTTCCTAAGATTGGCAACACTGACGGAAACTTTGTGGTAGGCAGAGCTATACACAGCTGGGAAACTGATAAGACTGTTCACTATAGTTAGGAAGTTCAAGATTTGTTAACAAACGTTGAACCCCAAAACCATACTTGAAGGGAGGAAAATTGAAAAAAATGTCGTTGACCATCTTTGGCTCAATTTGATACAAAATCAAGGCAAAAATGCAACCATTTGTTGACTCGTTCGTATACGGTCTACCTACTGCAAAACTTGGCCAATTCATTGCACTTGTGGAACTCTTTTTACAGATGAATGTTTCTATTTGTAGTTGTTATCGTGGTGGTGGTGGTACATTTGTATTTTTTTTCCTTAGTTTTAATTTCAATTTTCAAGGCACACGCGCATTATATAAAAATCTGTTTTGTAGTTTTGTTGTTAAAAAAAGTTAGATGCGATGCGGCGATCTAGTTTCATTTTTGTTTTTCTAAAAAATCAGGTTCAGTCTGTTTCAAGGAAATGTTTTGATGAAATAAAACGTAACTTTCTTTGAGATTCTTTAAGACGTGCAAAATGTGTTAAATAAAATGATTACTCGTTAGTTGGCTTAGAATACAATTCTGTTGCATATTGAATATGTTCGCTTTTGTTTTCCATTTCTCAACTGATTGTATAAATAGATTTGGAACGTGGTTTTGATTTCCTCATAGTTTTTGAATGGATTTTCGGTCTTAGTCCAGAACCTAACTAGCTTAAAGTAAAACAATTTGGTTACAACTAAATTCTTAGCTAACTTAGCAGTTAATTGTATGTTTTGTAGTTCAATGTCGACTTAACGGCTACTAGTGCGGTAATGTACTTAACTCGAGGGTTGGCCCAGACACTGGGGGGTAGCTGGGGAGCGCGTGTGTGTCTCAGTGCTTCGACAGATTCAGTGGTAAGTCTAAAAAAATGTATGGAACAAATGTATAAGATTGGAGTTTTAAAACAAGTTGGAAATATGTTCAATAGCAAAGACGATCATGTGCCTGGTTTATTGAATCCAAAGTGCAGTAAAGTAAGTAAAGAGGACTTTTAAAACAATTAGGTTTTGGATATATGAATTTTTTCCAAGAACTATGGCACATTTGAATATATCCGTGCGATAAGCTGATCTAACCGACATCAATTGTTTCTTGTATGTTATGGACTATGTTTCACCATTCAGAAATTGATGGCACTCGGGATAAAGAAGTAAGGCAAGAACTCAATCGTAATCAACATAAAAATACAAATGAAAACTTGTTGACAAACTTAGCCGCAGATCCGGGCAACTTTTAATCGCTAGTTCAGCACCGTTGGATTTATCGATATTTTTCTCGATAGACAATTATATTTATTTATCAATCAGCTGGAAGCTTTGTTTATTTTGATTTATAGCTGTAATAAAATGTTTATAAATAAGCGAATGAACGAGGAATTCGAAGAACGAATAAATAATGCAAAAAAATATCAAATTACTTTACTAATCTGGATGATACCAAATTGGAAGCAACGTTCAATAGCATTAATTAAACCATAACTAAATGAGAGCGTAAGTTTAAGTCGGCTCTGAATATATATATACCAATATATTCGTTTCTCAAGGGAATTAACATTTGATAATAGGGATAATAGACAACAATTTGGTTGCTCTAGCTCTTCTAGTCTCATGCCACGCCTACTTTTATTATGTTGTTCAAACAACTGAACACATAATAGACACATAGTTTCATGGTGAAAACTTCGTAGATTTCGATTCTGGTGGACGCTTACCAAATTTTTAAAAAATCAACTTTGAACAACAACTATTTTGTGTGGCTCCAAACGTTGTCGAAAAATAGCAATAGCTATTCGAAATCATTTCTAAGAGGCGTTTAATTCAGGTTTCTAAGCAAGCGAGATTGTTAGTTAAAGTCGACATACTCTGTGGAATTTATGCTTAAAAGATTTTTCTTGTGTTAATTAACAAAGCATTTATATTAAAATAAACATATAAATGTTATGTTAGCAGTTTGCGCAGACTGTTCTGAAAAGAATGCAACATTTTGTATAATCTTTACAATTTAGCCATTTATTATGCGAACTCTAGAACAGATTATAGATATTGGACTCATACACTATAGGGCAATATATAATATATTTCCTTCTGGTGCCGCCACATATTGATGGGAGACTGCGCTAGTGGGACTATTATCTTTTCGCCCTAGAAATGGAATCGCTTAAAGGACGTCGAGGCCATTGGAATGGCATGCCGGCCCAAAAGATCGTTCATAATGTTGTATTGAGTCGAAAGGATTATTTACATATATCAATGATTGTTTATGAGCGTATAAACAGCTGAGCTAATCTTCTTGAAATCTTTAAAATATGATCATCTCAAACGGAATCCTGCTTCAGAGACACTTCTCTTAAATTTTTTAAGCTTTGAATCGGTGTTGCATATTTTCCTGGACTAGATTGAACCGATACAATGGAGATTTAGAGACATAACTCACAAACTAGACAATTGATTCCAAATTCAACACATCAAATGATCGAATTTTTCTACGTTTAGTTTGCCAAATTCTACAAGGAATCTATATAAAACTAGCAATTTATACCGATTTAGACCGATTTGGCAAGACACACTGTCCTGTGTTACCTCTTCTACGGAAATAATATGGTCTACCTCATCCTTTATTAAGCTTAGAATCTTTCATTTAAATGCTTCCTTGTCCAAAACTTCCTTGAGATGTGGAAATGAAGCTTTCAAAAATGTGGTTTATGAATCTGATTAATCAGATCATTTAGAAAATTCGAATTATTGATCGGCTTTGAGGGTCGGAAAAGCACTGTATTACTTTCCTACAAATCGAGTAGAGGGGATTGCAATTTGGCAGGTACCCTCTCTCCTCTTTACTCTCATATTTCATCCATCTTCTTTCACTTGTCTTAGTATAATTGAATTTGCTCACCTGAACTTGGTTCATTCCTTAGATTACTATTATGAAACATTGCAGAGGAGGAGCTGGCGCTGGATGCGACCGCCGATGAGACGGACGCTATGGAGCTGGCCGGTGAAGTGGAGGCGGTGCGATGACTGGTCGCTGCAGACATTTGGTCAGTACTACTATCAGTCAGTTTTGGCGTAGCCAGGTGCGCCAGATGCGAATGCGAATGTGGATGCGTGTGCGGGCTAGGATTGGGTTGGCCAAAGGCCGCGGCTGCTGCAGCAGCTGCCACAGCGGCCGCACCAACGCCATTATAGGAGAACGGATGATACGGCGAGGAAGGAGAGAGTCTCGAGGCTGCACCGGAGCCTGTGGCCTGGTGATGGGGCGGTGCCAACAAGGGTGCGGCTGCACCCGCTTGGTAGTGATGCATCCACAGAGGATTATGCCGCAAAGCCGCTAAGGTGGATATGTAGGGATGGTATAGTGAGGGCGAAACCACCGAGGGAATGTAGGCAGCTGCAGCAGCTGCTGCGGCCGCAGCCGCTGCGGCACTGCTGCTGCTTGTCGCCGGCACTGGCTGACTGGGGCTGCTGACCGATGGTCCGCTGCCGTTCACCTGCTGCGGCGGATACATGTAGTAATGCAGCGGTGAGCCACCTGCCGGCGAACTACGCTGCAGATGCATATGCCGACGTTCTGGTGGCGATGTGCTGCGCTCACCTGGCGACGGGCAGCTGCTATTGCTGGCAGTGGGCGAGGCAAACTCGCGACGTATCGAGGCAGTCTTCTTGGGCACAGTGCGAGGCGTAGTGGCGGGTGAGGCGGTTGAGGAACGCGGCGGCGACAGATCTCGTGACGAGGATGAGCCCCGCTGTGGAATGTGCGGCGAAACAACAACTGTGCTGCTGGATGTAGACGGTCGAGTGGTCCCAGTCCCACCTGCAGCATAGGGAGCGTAGAAAGAATGAGCATAGTCAATGGGCAGCGGTGAGCCAGCTGCTGAATAAGGTGGTGATCGCTTCTTGCTGGTTGCATGTGAGGGCGATTTGCCTCCACCTCCGCCGACGACTCCATTGCTGCCGCCCCCCATTTCAGGGGACTTTGGCGAACTGAGCAGGGCACGTGAATAGCTGGCCGAATTGGCATACAGGGCATGCGGATGATGCACATTGCTAATAATGGCCGCCGGATGTTCACCACTGGCCTTGGAGGAGCTAGAGCTGCCACTGCTCCCGCCCAGCAACGAGTGTATGCTGTAGGAGCTGTTCAGTCGTGTGGGCTGCTGTTGCGCTGCTGCCGTTGTCGTGGGGGTGCTAGGTGTCTTCGCCTGGGGTGGGGCCAGGTTAATGGGCGCTGTCTTACCGGACGCAGCACAAGCTTTGGCCCTACTTCGCTTGCCACCAGCGCCGCTGCTACCGCTACCACCACCGCTGCCATTATTAACACAGCCGTTGTCCTCAAGCGACACCTTTTCGAACTCGCGTAAGATGCGCTTCCTTGGCGACACGTGCTGATGATGGTACTCAACAAGACGACTGGCTGTCGCCGCCGTTGATGGCGGAGATACCTAAGAAGAGGAGCATATAACGATAAGTTTGCGCTACCCATTTTCACTAGTTCAGCCAACTTACCTTATGCGTCGAGGAGTGACTTAGACCACCGATGGCTCCGCCACCGCTGCGTTCTGTCGCCGTGCCGGCTGCTGTTGCTATCGACGCTATAATCGCTGGTGTCTTGGACAATTGCTCTAGGCGTGCTGGCACGCCGTCGATTAGTTTCTGTATGATGCTGTTGAGCTTGGCTCTGGGTTTCTGCTTTTTAAGTCTTATGTCTGTTGTTGTTGGTTTTGTTGCTGCCTCACTGTTTGCGCTGCCATTTTGATCTCCAGTTGATGTGCATGATGTTGTGGGCGGTGAAGGCCCTGCCGTAGCAGTTTCATCCACTGTCACTGACATGGCCTCTTCATCCTCACTCGTGTTCATTTTCTCTACAGTGGCTGTTGGCTCATTGGCTTTTTTCGTCTCATTCTCTGCACTTGGAGTGGGAGCAGCTGGTGATTCGTTTGACTGGTTGGCCTCCGCTACCGGTTCGGGCTCTGCTGTCGCCTCTTCTTTGATCGCTTCTGGTTTCTCCTCTTTAATCTCATTTGCCGGTTCTGGAGCTGCTGCTGCTGTTGTTCCCTCCACAGTCTCTAAAACTTCACTCTTGAGCGTCTCATCACCGTTTTCTGTTTTGATGCGGTCAAAGATCTTCAGCTGCTCCTCGCTGCTGATGATTGGCTCGTGTGGACGTCGTCGCTTTCGAGCTGCGGTCTGAAGCGCCCTCTTGTTTAGCACACTTTGCCTGGGACGATGGTAATACAGTGAGAGTTCTTTGGAGATGCCGCGCCGAGGTCGCGACTGCTTCCAGGGTTGATCACGTTGCCAGGGTGATGACTGGATGGAGCTATTGTCATCGGAAACTGTAAAAAAAGGACAGGGGGATATGGTAAGTCTTGATATTCTGACGTGGGACATTTTTCTCTTACAGCTCAGTGAAGTGGAATTCTCGTTCTTTGGATACGTAGTCGTCACTGCGGATGTGGGCGTCACTGTGGCCGATGTGGCTGCCGAGGGCGGTCGAAACGCCTTGCGCGGCACCGATACCCAGCCACCTTTATCGCTGTCCTTGGATCGAGCCAGTTCCAATATGAATTTGCCATCTATCAAAGGGAAGAAGGTTAGATTCAATTGGAAAACAAGTGAATCTGCGAGGCACTTGCCTTTAAAGAACTGCAGACGACCGCCGTAGCTGCTGTTGTTAGTGTGCGTTGATATTGGATGCCTGCCCATATCAAAGCTGCTGTTGCCCTTGCCACTTTTCACTGATCCTGTGGCGACACTTGGAACACTGTTCAGATCGCTATAGTCCAAAACGCCACCCATATCAGCTGGCTTGGGAACAGGGGCCGCCGCCACCACAGCAGCAGATGCCGCCATGGCTGAGGAGGGGCTGGGCCTGGAGCTTGGGCTGCTGCTGCTAGTTGTTTTTGTAGTGGGCGTGGTGTTGGCATGCGGCAAAAAGCCATTTGATGTGACTAATGCTATTGCAGATGCAGATGATGATGACGAGGGCGAGGATGAGGGCGGCGGCAGTTGGAATGGGCTGCCATTTAAACCATTTTTGAGTATAAACTTAGCTGCCGCCTCTGCAATGATGCGTTCGTTGTTGCTGTTGCTGGTGTTGTTATTGTTGTTGCTGCTGCTGCTGGTGTTGTTGTTGTTCTTGGTGGAGGAGGAGGAATTGCTGTTGTTACTGTTAATGTTGTTTTTATGCTCATCGGTCATTATTGTTGTCTGTTGCTGTTACGATCTGTGACGTCACTAAGCCTTCAAATAAACAAAACAAAACATTTTGCAATTTTCTTTCCGTGGAAATCAGTGAAAATATAAATTTTCTAATTGGCCTTTCCATACATCTTCATTGTTTTTGTTGTTGTAAATTCCTCGCGCACAGTTCGCAGCCGGGACATACTCAACGTCGGCGTCGCGTATCAAAATATGCCAGCTCGGCACGGTGTTGGGGAGCGCGTCTGCTGGGCAGCATTTTCCATGTTTTCTCAAACGCATCTACATTTATTTTATTGCACTCAAATTGCTATTTCGTCCGTCTGTCGCCAATTTCTGGCATTTGTTACGAATTTTAAATGTTTTTCACGCACACACACACACACTATCCAGCCATTGGGGCTGGCTTTGGCTTTGGTATCACCAGCACAAAGAGAGTCAAAAAAACGAAGTGTGGACAAGGAGGAGATAAAATAATAGAAAAAAACGTTCTCCAATTACCATCAGCAGCAGTAATTCTTCACATTTTCACACAGAACGCGCATACGAAAATACCCAAAATGTTGGGCCAATTGTCACCGGGTCTTTCTCGTAGACTTTGCAACTATTTAAAACCAATAAATGAATAAATAAACATATTAAAACTTAATTTAAAAAATGATCAAAGCAGTCGCTAGCCAGGCAATCAGTTAAGTGTGACCGTAGGTTGGTTCAAAAAAAATTCCATCATTTGGCAGTACACTGTTATCGATTATTTGATTATCGATGGATAGCTGCGAGACTTAATGTGGCCGGAGTGACCGCGGAACCAGTGCTAAGCAGGAAGGAGAAGGAACTATCGATTATAGTGCGCATTTTTCGATAGTTCTCCCATTCTCCGCTGCTTCGTTAGCGGGTGTGGCAGCGCTGGCGTATGGCCGTTCTCCGTTGCCTTGCCTTCGGGTGTGGCAATGCTGGCGCGCACTTAATCTCCTGTTATTCATAAATTTAAATTCAAAGCAAACTTAATATCGTCTGTGCACCTTTGGTACTGAGAAGTGGTGTGAAAACTAGTTTTCTAAGCTTCTTAAGTAAAAGATTGTGGGCTGAATATTTATTTTTAGAATGTTTGCAACTACACTAAGATAAATTCCATCAATTATGTACTTGATTATGGTCAGGCGAACTGAGTCATACCATTTGACAGCATGTTGCATGACAGCAGATATGTAATCCTAAACATCTTCTTCTAAGTCACGCACCATCTCAAAGCTCGACTCCGTCCACTGGTCTATAAATAATTAATTTAATTACTGAAATTTTAAATTTAAAAAATAGCAGTAGAATTCAAACAACCGCCAAGCGCGCCGCACAATTTTTTTTCCAAGAAAGTGGTCACACTAAAATTAAATCAAATCAAAATCAGCCTCGAATATGATTTCGGGATATCAATTAGAATGTGCCTACTTTCCTTATTTTTTCTGCTCATGGTTATATAAAGCCGTCTTGAGCAGCTAATACACAAAATCCAAAGCAAATCCCTTTCAGGAATACCACAAATATAATAACGGTTGTTTCGAATCGGAGTCCATTTTGGGTTAGACTCTCCTGATAGCCTTGTTAGCTGCTCGTTGAATTTGAGTTATGTGTTTGGCCACCACTATCAAATCCCATAGTAGTGCAGACATTGGGCAGTTGGATTTGGAGGAGAACGTCGTTGTATGCCACAGAAGGAAGCCCAGTACCAACCCTTGAGGCACTCCAACTTCAATCTGTTTCGGTTTTGGTCAGTACTCCAGTAATCTGTTGGAAAAGTAACTCTTTCCGATTTTTAGCAGGTAGCTGTTCGAATCAAATGCGTTTTGTAAGTCCAGCGTGCCTGACTGTCCTTCTCGGCGATGGAAGCTAGCTGCTGGATGGCATTAATATTCGGATTAGGACATGAAGTCACTCTTGTATGATAGAATAAAATGTTTATTTGTATTACCATTGGGTAAAATGTTAAGCGAGATTATCGGTATGTTTAAGTGTTTCTTGTTTAATTTGATTTATTTCAGCTAGATAAATACTTTTATGGTTTCGCAAGTATCGTTTTTCAATGCGGTTTAATACTGTTTGCCTGCTAAGAATTCGGTTATTTCATATGTCTGAGTCTGGAATAAAATACACACATTCTGGTGCGTGTAGCCGGAATACAACCCATTCTGCTGCTTAAGAACTAACACAACTCCGCTGTCTTCACTCCGAATCGATATCGAATCCTACCTTAGACCGTACTACCATATTGGCTGGATACAATTGTAATGCAAAATATATATATATATATGTATGTATATAAATATAGATCTTATGCTTGTATGTATATGTATGTATATGTATCATAATGTTATTATGCATTGTAGTTTATAGGAGGGCTTGCTGCCCGCTCTTATATGCGCTTTTGATATGAGTGAGAAGTTGTCAATTGCACACAGAAACACGAGTAGAGTTAAGTGTAAGGGGTTAGTAAATATTGCACAAGGTATTGTAATTCGCAATTTCCACAACAAAAGGGCACACAATATACGAGATGCGAGTAATAAATTAATTTTGTATTGCGCTGCTTTAAACATAATTTAAATATCACAGACGTTTTGCCAATTCTTTTAACTAATATTCCAATTTGATTCTTAATTTTGCTTTCTGCCGAACTCAGGGAGGAGGTAAAGTACAAAGTGCGAGTGCCTAGCCGAACTCTCCAAGCGGGATTTGAGCGCGTACATAATAATAATCTAACGTCAGTCAAATATTGAAATGAAATCAAGTCTTGTGTTTGAACATGGCACATAATTGCTAAAAAGGAAAAATAGGAGCCAAGCCTATGAAGGTGAACCTCTATGCTAATCATTTATGTAAGTACTAAGTATATCCAAGATGCTGGAAGTGTGTTTGAGACAGCTTGTCCTTAGTGCAGGTTGTCGATTCTGCTGGTGGGCAGTCCCAATGCGGCGCCCAGATTGAGGCCCGGGGGAACACCGCTCACCACACTGCCGCCAACCGCACCAACGCTGCCCTCGCTCTCGCTCTTCCAGGACGAGACGGGTATGTGCGGAGCTGGTAAACAGTTGCGCAGCGTTTGCACAATCTGTATGGTGTCCATCAGAGCTGCAAGAGTAACCGAGGGGAAATTGTTTGATTGAATATTTTCCTTGAGCTGCTCTGCGTTCACTTACTCTTTTGCAGACTTTCACTCTGCTTGCCATAGGGCTTACACATGGAAGGACGTATATAGGTCTTCATGCGAGACATGTTACGCATTAGCTCAGAGAAAATGCGCACAATCTTATCCTGGCCACCAGCCATGTGTTCCAGCCGATTGGCATCAGTTGTGGCCCAGGCTCCATTGTGTAGAGCCAAGAGATCCTTATTCGATTCAATGGATTCCAGATTGGAGCTAAAAGAAAGCAAATAAAGAAAGGGTTTAAAAATCTTTGTTTGACTATTCGTCTATTCCAGCCCTGGGGTTCGATAAATTCTCTTTAGACACTAGGGACTAGACTAGTCTTGTGTGGCCTCCTTAATTCGTAGAGTACCAAAAATTCGACAAAATCAAACAAAACCAATGATGCAGTTTCCATCATTTGCAATCTATATTAACATAATCTTACCAAAATAGACCTACACCAAAGACACTGTTGGGCTGTGGAATTACCGATTAAGGCCCGATTTCACATCCTTTAGAATCTAGATAGCAGCTATGTGTCAGATATACATAGGGCCGTTTTCTCATCTTCTAGACAGCTGCTATGTGTCAGATAAACATCGATTACTGTATATTCACTAAGATTGATGCAAGCAGGTTCTGAACTGAGCCGAAACAAACCAAAACCGATCCGCTTATTCCAGCTGCTATACCGATACCGGCGGCCTTTCGAAATATCTGAACTGAACCGAAACCACAAAGAACGAGAAAGCTAAGCTAACTTCGTCTGTGCCGAAGTTTTTATACCCTTGCAAGTGCTCGCTTAAATATTTTCAAAAAATTCTCTTTTTCCCATTTTTCGACCGATTGTTCGTATGGGAGCTATATGTTATAGTCATCCGATTTGGACAAAAACTATTAGAATTATGTAAAAGCATGAGAAACAAACAAAAACAAAATTGCAGGATGCTACCATTACAAACAAAAAAGTTTTTCTAACTAAGACTGTTTTTCAGACCTATCTTTTGTATGGCAGGTATACCATATAGTTGTCCGATTTTAATAAAAATTGGTAGGATTATAAAAAAACATATAAAACCTACGATTACAAAGTTTGGAGACGTTTCCATTGAAAAGGAGAAAGTTTTTCATACTAAAACTAGTTTTCCGACCGATTGTTCCTATGAACAAAGCTATGAGATATAGGCATCCAATCCGGTTCCTGGATCGGTTCCGACATATTGGTAGTGTGCAGCAAAAAGAAGACTCTGTGCAAAATTTCAGCTCGATAGCTTTAAAACTGAGAGACTAGTTTAATCCGTCCAAATCGGTTAGACGGGTTTCTGTTCCTGCTGCTGGAAACTTTCTCAGGTTTTGGGACAAGTCGAGAACCGATCTTTACTTTCCAACGGACTTTCCAACGGACTTGCGGATCCTCCGACTGAACCTTCATCAAAATTTCACAGGATTGCTGCCTCGAAGTATAAGATTAATGCAGGGTGAATTCACCTATAGCTATTCCATTACCTCTTTCTAAGGAAAATTCCTTTGAACCTCATCAGTATCATATAAACACCTTCAACTCTTTCCCCACTTACCGCAACGAGTCCGCCACATTCTTGTGGGTCAGCTGATCCAGCGAGGAGGAGTGCGAGGAAGACGATGATGATACGGAGTGCGGTGATTGCGATGGTGGCGGCAATGGGTGTGAATGATGAGCCTGCGAGGCGATAATAGCGGAACTGCCAACGGCAGCTGATGTACTTGTGGATGAAGCAGTCAGCGGCGCCTGTTGATTGGATGCCACAGCGGCAGCCACTGCCTGGGATTGCATCAGTCCTTGGATCTGCAGATTAGCCGCAGCTGCGGCCACAGCCATCGGATCAAAGTGCTTGGGATCCAATTGGGCAAAGACACGCTGCTTATCCAGCGGGCTCAGGTTACTCAATTTTTCCAGGCTCTGCTGGGCCAATACCCGATTCTGTTGCTGGATCAAAGCCGCGGTGAGTTGTTGCTGATGCTTGGCCTGAGCCTGTTGCTGCTGCTGTTGTTGCTGTTGCTGCTGCTGCTGTTGATGATGGGCAATTTGTGAGAGCTGCGACTGAATGCTGTTTTGCTGCTGCTTGGTCAGATGATGTACCGGTAGTTGTGGTACCTTGGCACCGGTCGACTTGGATAAATCAATTTCCACATTAGTTGAGCTGGCCGTGGACGTAGCCGAAGCGCTGCCAGCTGCGGCTGCTGCACTCGGCGGCAGGTGCGAGAGACGCTGCATAAAGTCTGGGGTATTGACGCCAGGATACTGTTGATCCATGAACGGCATGGGTGAGATGCCCATGTGATTCTTGTAGTAGCGACAGGCTGGACTGGGGCATGATTGAACCACCTCGATGATAAACTCCTTCTCCATGCCAAACTGATCTCGGCCAATTGTGTACGATTCGATGACTGCCCGCACTGTGGCATCCACGCTCAGATGAAGGCCATGTGGTCCAGACATGTGCTTCAGCATGACTGCGTTGGCAAAGTGCTCGAATGGGAGCACAATTTTGCCATTTTCGCGTAGAATGAGGCGACCTTGCGAGTCGAGCGTCAATCGGTTGGCCAGGACTCTGCAAAGAAGTGAAGAATTTACATGCTACGACTTGGTGGATGCAATTCACTTACTGCAAATAGGCGGCGCTGGGCAGCATGGCATTATCCTTCAGATCACTAAAACACTGCAGAAGCTCGGCACTCGGATTCCAGCCCTTGTTTTGCAAATAGAGCTGCAGCAGCATGTAGAGCTTTTCGGTGACATAGCCAACGCCGGGCAGTGGCTGCGGCAGCATGTCGCCCCCACCTCCACCGCCAGGCCCGACCTTGGATAGAGCCGCCTTCATTGTTTCCGATAGATCCAATTTGTAGTTGTCGGGATAGAAGTGTTTAACGTGATCCTGAAATTGGCATTGAGATGGAGTTTGTGATACACACCCACACAGACACGCCCCCGCCAAACCACCCACTGGACGGACACTTACCAAATTGTTCATTTTCGTCTAAGTCTGTGACCCTTTCCGGGATAGTAGGATCTATTCGGTGTGGTGCCAAGCGATCATTTTGGACTCGCCAACGGTCTCCACTGGATGCTTATGTCCAATTGGAAGTGAGCAGACACAACACGACAAAAGAAAATTGTGTGTCCTGTCTAGAAAAGGGGTGGGTAGAAGTACCAAATCGATCAGCTTTGGTCCGCCGAGCAGTTCATTTGAGCCAGTTCAGCAACTGCCTTTTACCGATGAATTTTTTCGATAGCGATAACATTTTTACGCCAGGTCTTGCGCCCGTTTTTAAAATCCAAAGGCGCGAAATGAGGAAAAAATGTACTAGCAGCAGAAAGAGACGATAAGCCTCTGAGATCTGGGCATGAGTTCACCTTCAAGACTGAGTTCGCCTTCACAAGCACAAGAGCTTCTCCCAAAACTTAATAGCCGTACAAATTTAGCTTAATATCCTCCCGGTAATGCCACGACACATTTTTCGCCTACACATCGGATGCGAAATGTTCTTTAAATAATTTTCTTCATCATAATTTTTAGCACGCAAACGGGTAATGGTAAGAAACCCCAACAGGCGCACGCGATATATCTCAAGATGTAACAAGTGCCGGTTGACCGCCACCTGCCCAAGCTGCACCCCACGCTGTAATAAGCATTTTGCATGCGTGCCGCCGTCGGCTCCGGACTTTTGGGGGTTGGGTAGCTATAGCAACTTTTGGCAAACAAAGAAGGGACAGGGCGTTCACTCCAACCACGTTGTTAGCTTGTTTACTTGCCTACCCTCGGTTTACCTGTGTGCCTGCAATTGCAATCGACTTGGTGCTCAGTTCGCATTTGAATTTCGGAGCATTGGCATCGCAAAGTGGAACATGTACTTCTCCTTGGTGTGGACCGTAATCCTTATCGAACTTGGAAAGTGTTCGCTTTCGAAATCATCACAGGCGCCCACGCCCCAAGCATTTCGATTTCAAAATCCTTTGCAATGCCTGCGGAATGAGTTCTATAACTTGAATTACTTTGAGTGCGTTGCCTGCAATGAGGCTGGCATAGGAGGAAAATTGCAACCCACCGAGGACAGTGAGTGTTTCTATTGATTAAACAAAATTGCTAGGGGATGGCGGGGGAAAATGATGAGGGGGGATTCGGATTCCTTGATTCGATAGGCTCAAACATCTGAAATTTATAAAGTATTTTTGATTGAATCAATTATGATATGTACAAAAAGTCTGGATCGAAGTCTCATTCCTGCCGGTATACTTGATTTTAGACTTTATCGGATTAAATTATTTTAAATCTTATTTTAAAGTCGAAATAGCTCGAGTTTATGCTTAAAACACGAAAAGCATTGCTTAAATCAGGTACAAAATATTCTTTTTTATGTTTAACGAATTTTTTTTAAATTTAATAGCCTTAAGCTAAAAATAGGATTTATTTGTGATTGAAACCGATCCAAGAGAAAAGCCAATACTTAACCGAAGTCCAGTTTCAAATAATATGAAAGGACGTGCTAAGTACCATTATTCATTTAAAGAGCAAACTCTGCCAAACTATTTGGAAATTTAAAAACAGGCATTTCATTATCAGTTTCCACAAAATATGAATACTCACAGTAATTACGTTATTTTTATCTAATCTAAAACAAATTAAGTGAACTTGTTCTTAACTTGTGTCTTGCAACAAAATTATGCAAAATGTATTACATTTTTGGTTATATTAGCTTTCTTATATGTATTATGTTTAAAATTTCAGTATCTAAAGTAAAATATTAGTCAGCAAAAACTAAACAGAGAACAGGATTTGTTATTATT
>JAWNNO010000649.1:0-14644 GCA_035044985.1 Lordiphosa fenestrarum
ATAATTAATAATAGTTGATAATAATTAATAATAATTAATAATAATTAATAATAATTAATAATAATTAATAATAATTAATAATAATTAATAATAATTAATAATAATTAATAATAATTAATAATAATTAATAATAATTAATAATAATTAATAATAATTAATAATAGTTAATAGTAATTAATATTAATAGCTGTCAAGTATAAAGACGCCAAAAATTGAAAACAAAAAGCATTTTCGTGTTACTACGGCAGCTGTATGTTTTGGTCATTCGATTTTGACAAAACTTTGTCAAACTTTTTTAAAATTCAGTGAAAGTATATAAACTGAATAATTGCAAAGATTTAAGGCACTACCATTGAACACATAAAAGGTTACCTTACTATGACTATTTTTCCGATGTCCGACTTCAATCTTAATGCTTAAATGCTTCAATCTCAACGCGTGGTTTACTTCTTTTGTTAAACTTCAGCCGCACCTCTTCATCCAACAAACTAATAAACAGAAGAATTTGTGAGGAAACAACGTAAAGCAAAGGCGAGAATTTTTAATTTGAGCTCTTCTTTTGCCAGTACGGAATGTGCATACACAGGCGTCAGTGCAGTTGTGTGTCCTGCCTCATATTTCCTGGTTTTGCCTTTCGATTTGATATGTGATTTTCGGTTGCTCCCGTTTGACATTTGAGCTGCAAATTATTGCTGTGGGCTTATTGAAGCTAACAAATCACACTTGCGTGCTTTTCGTTTTGCCAATTCAATTACACTTTGCTTTTATTTGCATCATAGTTCTGAGAATTTGATTGCTCTTTAATCAAAGAACATGACAATGTCTCTGCTTAAAGGCGCTTTGTTCGTGTAATAAATGGATGGGCTAAGCAATTTGCCATAATAATGCAAAGGCTAAAAGCAATTATGTTGCTCATTAAAGGCAACTCATCATGACACTGGAGCACCTGGAATGATCGAAAAGCTGTGACACAGGAAAGTTGAGCCTTAGTTTGTTAAAGCATAGTCATTACATCCCTTTTTTTTACAGAATTTTCCAACCATTGATGCGGTTTTGGCTGCCAACATTTTCTGTTGAAATTATTAAAGCATACTTTCTGGCGTTGTTCATTGGGATAGTTCGAGTTGTCTGGGAGTAAGTACCGTCAATTTATGTCAATTCGATTTGTTAGGAGCCTTACCTAACAGCGACCATAAAGTGAGTGTAGAATGGATTCCCTGCATGTTTGACAGAGTTACTGGGCTGTTATTGCTCTTGTTGACGCATTCGTTGGTGCATGAAAATTCAATCTACGACCGTTGCGAAGGTTGTTTTTGTGTGGGCCTTTAGCTGTTTGGATAAATGCTTTTTTTTTGCATGTTTATTGTTCTACACTAACAGATTAATAATGTACTTAGCTCGGGATGGCCGAATATAATTTTGTTTAGTAAATTTCTTGGTCTCGGTACAAATTTTAATTTCAAGTACAATTTTTTCAATTCTGAAATACTTTTGTGTTTCTCCTTTATTTCCGATTTCTTAAATATACTTCATATTATTTAGTTTTACTCTCTTAGAGCAGCAGCAGCCGTGCTCCCTGCTCCAACTGCAGGAGCAAAAGACATGCTGAGCACACTTCTTCGTAGGTACAAGGTGATCACTGATGCAACCAAACTCTACCACTAAAAAAGGTTTCGAGCTTAATTCGCACGAAAAAATGCACTTTTTTGTGAATTTTTTGTGACGACACAGTTAAAATCTCTTTATTAAAACTAAAAGCACATTCAAGTATGACATTTAAAGAATGTTGTATAAAATTTTCACGAAGAAATATTAAAAAACACTGCAATGGCAGTAAATATTCGGAAGTCTCTCGGAAAAATGGTGAATTGCGGTGCCCCTCATAACTTGGTGCTGGATCATCCGAAATCAAAAAACAAAAGTTTATTCGTTAGATAATAGTTTTCCCCAGGTAACGCTGTCGAGTTTTTTTCGAAATTTTAATTTTTCACTTTTTTGGAAAATTTTGAAGTGAAAAAGTGTTTTTTTTTTCAAAAAAAATTAGTCTAATTTGTTATTGTAAAATAAAAAATATTATCAAATTTGAAAAAAACTCGACAGCGTTACCTCGTAAATTATGTTCAGAAATAGTGTTCAAAATTTCAAAGTGATCGGTTCAGAAGTTTTTTATGTTATGAGGGGCACCTCATAACTTTGAAAACGTGAGTTGTGGGAAAAACGCTTTAAAGTTTTGAACACTAAAAAAATGCGAAAAATAAAATTTAAATAGCTTACCCCCCCCCCCCCCCCCCCCCCCCTTAAAGTATTGTGACGGAATAAAAATTCAGGATTTATTTACCTCAATTCAACCTTGAAACAAAATAAATGTTTAATTGTTCTTGTGAATTGTCTCTGAATTGAATCAGAGACTGACAGAAACCTGCCAGCAATTAATGAAAGAAGTCTAAAAACGAGTTGGAAATTTTAACACCAGATTAACTGCAAAATATTTCTCATTTTCTGTTAGACAGAGTATACAAATATTAATATTAATTTGATTGGTTAATCTGATATTTTGGAAAATATCTTTTACTTAAACATTTCATTTTGACCATTAAGAGAGAGGGACGTATAGAAAATGTGAAGATGGAAAGAGACAAATGGTGTTTTATTACCAATTTAAGTAGGCTCTGCGGCGTGTCCGATGGTGCAGTCTGATAAGACGCCACTACATTCTTGCTAAGTGAACAAAGGTCCTGAGTTCCATCCCCAGTCAAGGAGAGTTGTAAAGTTAATAAAATAATAAAAATTGATTAATATGTGTTTTTCAGAATATCTAAAATTATACTTAGCCAAAACGGCACAGTGAAGTTCTTTAGGATGATTTAAAATGTAATTTTCAATTAATTTTTTATACATTTTATCATAATGACATTATGAAATATCAATGTAATCTTATAATATTGATTTTATATTTTCAAAATATCTGATTGATGTTTTTGAACAGGCCAATTTCAACTATATCATATCGGCTTTTAATTGATATGACAAAATATAATATAAGGACAGCTACAAAGTTGAAATCCCCAATTATCCAGTTTATCAAGCAAGCTTATAATACTTTCATAGCTTGAGGGTGTGAGCGATGGCGCATAATTTAACGGTCATGGCCTCTACCTTCGCCAGGACCAAGCAAAGTTATAAAAATTGATCCACAATCATTTGCCATTTGCTTAAAGGGTAGACAAGTTGTGTCCTACTTTATGCAGCCCTTGCATATTTCTTATTAGTCCAATTTGTTTGCTCTTTGCTTCTGAATTTGCCTAGAGGCGGGAAACACTTTTATTGATATTAACATTAGAATCGCAATTTCCCAGCCGCAAATGCTACGAATGATTTTTTATTCAATTTGCGTCTGTCTATGTCGATGCACAGCACATGGAAAGGAATGGGCCGCAAATTAAGTTTGCTGCAAAATGCCTCAACTAGACCACGTGCCGCTCTACTTAACTAATGTGAACGGTCGGCTTAAAGTTTACCTCATCTGAAAAGTTTTACGGCCGTGCGCGAAATTGCGGAGCTACGAAATGATGGCGCTGCGAGCATGAAACGCGCCATTCAAATTAAAGTCATTACTCTCGCTTTGGAGTGTGTAACGCATTTAAATGGAAATGTCAGCGTGGCGGAAACTCGCAAATGCCAGGGCTACCTGGAGGGTGTTCCTCCCGTCCCGCTCCGTTGGCGGCAGCTTCCTTAATTGTCTTTTACACTTGGCGCCCATGTGTGGGTGTGTGATAATGCCATTTCGCATTTGGCACTTCACTTTTTATGCTTCTTATTTATGCATTTCATTCATTTTCACTTATTGCCCCGGTGTGCGTTTGTCATTTGCATTTTGTCCGCTGTCACGTTGTGTTTTGCATACCCAAATGTTAATCATACGCCGCGTGTTCAATGGAAACGAAAGCTCTGTTAGCATCTGTCTAATTGAATGTGGCAGAAGGTCGCTATTTAAGGATTTTAAAGCTTAAAGCGAAATGATGCCAGAGTCCGGGCTAAGCTCTGCTTTGATCTCCGTTCTCTGATAAGTAACCTGTCTGTCTGTGTTTCTCTTATCAATTTGCTGCAAATCAAGTCGAGGGTGGCCTTGCGTCAGCAAATGTCAGCAGCTAAGAAACACAAACACATTTCAACTTTCAACAAAACACGGCGCGAGAAATTTAATCAAATAAATTAGCCATAAAGTTTTATTTTTTTGCCGTCGCCATCAGCTTCTTTGGCTCTTTAGGGCGCACGCTGCGTATACGCAGTGTGTAATTTTATTGCTGTAAGGTTTTTGTCTGAAATTTTATTTTCACTCTTATTTGGACTCCGGCCGCGTATCAATTAACACTGTCAGCTCTGGCGTAAGCTCAATCAAAAACTCAGGAGAATTAGATTTTGAAAATAAAGCCCCCGCTCATGTGTGTGTGGTTGTGTGTGTGTGTGCCGGTGTCAAACTGTCCAAATGTACATTTAATTAGGCTCAGCTTAGGCATTTGACAAGGGTGTGGATTTTAGGCATTTTTGAGCTAGTTTAACGCATTACCTAGAGCAAAGTATTTAAAAATAGATCAGGGGTTTATTACGCACAGCACATTCTGCCAGCCTATCAACATTTTTGGCCCCATCATCTCCGCAAAAGGCTAAAGTTAATTAAAATTTGGTTTCTGTTTTGCTTTCTACTTCAGCCAGGAGTGCGTGACTGTCTTGTTTTGAGAGTGCTAATAGTTGGCGTAATTAAATGAAAATAGTGGCGTAAAAAAGTTTCTTAGTCTTTCAAGTGTCCCATTAACTCTGCATTTTTAAAAAGTCATAAAATACTGTATAAATTTTTTCGTAGAACTCCACATTTATTATAGTGTGGAGTCATTTATGAGCATAAAAGTTCAACATACAAAGTATCTTGACTTTTCTCAACTTTTCATTTAATGAGGTAAGCAGCAAACGGAAGAAGCAAACCTCAAAAAGAAGATAAACAAAATCAAATGGCTTGTAGTTGCCTCACCAGTAAGATTACCGAAGGTGTTTTTTTTCCCGTATGATACCTAATGCAAAGTGTAAGCTGTGTCGAAGTGGTAGGACGTGGCAACTACAGAGGTGAGTTCCATATAGCTTTTCGAATGTCTACAATATAAAGTGCTTTTATATCCGTTATTCGAAGAGGATAAAGGTTGTACAAAAGTCGTGAAAATGTATGTAACAGGCAGAAGGAAGCATCTCCGACCCCATAAAGTGTATATATTCTTGATGAGCATCAATAGTCGAGTCGATATAGCCATGTCCGACCGTCCGTCTGTCCGTCCGTCCGTCTGTCTGTATGAACACCTAGATCTCAGAGACTAGCAGAGCTAGAACCACCAAATTAAATGTAGACTAGTATTGTCTGCACGCAGATCAAGTTTGTTTTAAACTTTGGCCACGCCCCTCCCACCCCCATAATAAAAATAAGTTGAATATCTCCTACATCGATATCGAGCTCAGATTTTGCAGTGTAGTGTATGTGGTCAATATCTACAATCTCACAAATTTTCATAAAGATCTAATATTAAATGGTTGAGTTAAAACAACGATGCATACTTAATTGAGCAGCATTGCCCTGAGTAACGCGTATTTCGAAGTCGGGCAGGGCCGACTTTAACTTACGCTCTCGTTTTTCTCTAAATGCAAGGACGAATTCGCCCTTAATTTAAGAAACAATCTAGAAAAATTACCCTAAAGGGCAAAGCCGAATAAGCCTGGGTGAAGTGCCCTAGGAGATTTTTGAAGGAGAAGTCAAGTATCAAGTATAGCGTTTGTTCCTTACACCCCCAAATCGGAAGTTATGGCCCAAAAACCGATTTTTTTACTCGCTTAAATTAAAATTACTCAGGCAAAGACCTTCTGATTGTGTATATCCTTGGCAGTTCAGATAGCGACTAAATCAATCCTCTATCTCTTACCATCTCTGAGATCTGTGCATGCATACAGACAGACGGGCAGACAGGCGGCCATGGCTATATGTTTCGGCTGTTGATGCTGATCAAGAATATAAAGGGTGATTTTTTATGAAGCATTTATTCGTGAGATACCGGCCGAAATGTTGGAAAGAGTATGCCAAAATTGGACTAAGCGGATGGACCATTTGAGGCGCAGTCACGGCCAACATTTGCATGAAATAATCTTCAAACATTAAATTATATGGACCGTACTATCGATTCAAATATAGATTTCATGCATTTTTCTGAATTATATGTGTTTTTTTTTTAAACTTTCCTGTAGCTCTTAAAAAATTACCCTTTACATACTTTTTGGGGTCGGAGTACTTCCTTCTGGCTGTTACATACGTTTGCACAAGCTAAAAATATACTCTGTGTGCCTTTGGTACAGATCTCTGCAGAGTATAAAAACAGAAGTATAGGTAGGCATTGATCCTGCATTCCGCCATATTGGACCTGAAGAACAGCAGGTTGAATTTATGATAGGAATTCTTTCCATGAATCTGTTATTTTAAAGTCGAAGTCATTTTCTTTTCCAACTGAGCCGTTTGACATGCAACCTCTCTTTGTTCTTGTGCGTTTGCTTTTATCGATCGAAGTCTTGTTCATTTGCAGTGGATTGATTCGCAATATTCCGAGATCGTCTTCGTTGTAAAAAACTATATATTAAAGAAGGCAAATTAATCCCTCCGTCCGAAATTAGCTATTGGATTTATTGTCGATGCGCGCTAATAGACAATCGACACAACCTTTCACAATGTGCACTTCGTGAACCTAAATTCACCTCTTTGAAATCACTTTTCGCTAGTTAGTGCAATACTTTCAATGACCGATTCTGCCCAATTGTGATTTGCCAACTTTTCAGGTTCCCATGGCAACAAATGCAAATGGCCAGAATTTAAAATCATTAAAATTTCCGCCGTTGCTGCTGCTCCATAAATTAAAATTTACATAAATATATGCCTCGCGCACAAATGTAATCATAAATTACTCACATATCGCCCCATGTGCCCATGCGTCACACTCAAATTGTGACAACCGTTATCGATCATTTATCAATGCAAAATTTGTCTAAACTACAGCCACAACATTAACAATGTTTGTGTTTAATATTTATAAACACTTCACAGCTTGCAGCTCCAACAAAGAAGAAACCAACCGATTTTTAAATGCAAAGGAAAAAAGTCAACGAATCACACTTTGTTTCCTTTTCACGTGTGTTTCGTTAACGCACGCTTACTACTAAATAAATAAACACGAAGAGAACCGCAAAGCAAACAGGCTCGACCCTCACACACACACATGCTTATACACATTTACAGAGCCAAATAAACTGGCAAACAAACGACGCGTCGTTTTGTGCCCCTAGGAGTATGCAGCATTTTCAAAACTCATGACCCAGGCCAATTTATATGCAGAAAAAAAACAAAACAGGAGAATTGAAACGAATCGACAGCGAATTGAATACATAGCACACTGGTTAGAGCCTTAGGTCACAAATAATGTCAAACAAAGTCGAAATGTTGGTGTTAAAATTAATACAAAAATGCAATAATGCTGCCAATACAAACTCCTTCTTTGATCTTATCGATAAATAGTGATCCATTTAATTCAGTGGTGGGCACGAAATTGGAACTTGGGAGAGACCAACAACATCAACTTTTTTTTGGTAAGGTAACGGAGAGGGTGGATTGATTATTATTCGTAGGTTCATGGTATATAATTAGTATTTTAAGGGGTTAGGGGCAGTCAAAGACAAGAAAAAATAAGGGCTTTTAATAATTTTTTACCAGTTTATTTATTTATTCATTTACAAACAATTCCTATGCATTGTAATAACTACATACGAACTAAGTTTCGCTATAGCTAGGGCCTTAAGCTATATTATATATACGTATAGAGTTCTATTGACTAACTAATTTAATGTTAATTTTTAATTTAATATGTATATGTTTGATGTGTTTATATAGATAGGTAAATATTTGATTCTTTTAAAAATTTGATGATGTTTTCTATATCTTCTTTAAAGGAATTTAATAGGGGAAAGGCGTTTGAGTTGGGGAAGTATTTGGACCGTGTATTGTAGAAGTGTGTACATTCTGAAAGGATGTGTTTAGTGGATAGTATACTGGTGGTGTTGCAAAAGGTGCAGTTTGGGGTGTGGGCTTTGTCAAATATATGTGTGTATGAGTGAGTTGTTTATGCCCAAAACGGAGTCTCAGGATTTTGGTGAGGTCAAGGCGGGAAAGTGTGTCGTCAAATTTAAATTGTGCATTATTTGAGGGGCGTGTTTTGTTTCGATTTATTTCTTTATAGTGTGTGTGTTGTTCCTGATATCGTTTGATTTATTTTGGTAGTGGGATTTTATAAATTTTTTTGTGTCGGAGTAGTTTAGGTTTGGGTGGAGAATGAGTGGTCTTTTTGTGGCTGTCTTTGCTGCTGAATCCGCGAATTCGTAGTGGCCTGGGACCCATGCTATTATTATTCTGTTGCCTTAAGCAGCAAGAATTTGTCGAATTTTTGGACGTAGTACGACGAATTTGCAGGATTGGATATGGCTTTAATTGCTGAGAGTGAGTCGGAAGAGATGCAGTGGTTTTGGTTATTGTTGGAAATTAATGTTAGGGCATGATGGATGGCTATTATTTCTGCGGAGAAGATTGAGGAAAAATCGGGTAGAATGGCTTGGTGTATTATTGTGTCTTTAGTGGTAATGCTGAATGACGCGCCGGACTCGGACTTAGACCGTCTGTTTAAATAAGTGTATCATGTTGTTGTTTATAGACTAGTGCGGGGGTATGTTGTTTGGGAAGATTGTGGAGAGACAAGTTGATTTGTTTAAAATTCGTTTTTCAAGGTGGCTGTAGGTCTTTTGTGTTTTGGTCGGATCTACTGGTAGTCCCAGAGCTTGGGATGAAATTATGGCTTTGTGTAAAATAGATTGATATTTGGGGTTTTTTTTTTGAATTTTTAGTACTAGAGATGAAGTTTTTTAGTGGAGAATCTTGTTAATTTAAAAGGGATTTATTGAGTTGGGCTATTGAGAGGTCGTATCTTGTTTCTAATGGCATTATGTTGGATTCAAACAGAAGGTTTTTGATTTGGGTAGTCCGAAAAGCTCCAAGTGCAATTCGGATGGCAGAGTGGTAGGTGGTTTTATTTTTGTTTCGGGTTGAATTAGATGAATTTCCATAGAGGTATAAGCCGTAGTCGATTTTAGACATAATTAAAGCTCTTATGGTGTTTATTAGGGTCAAGTGATTACACTGGAATTTGTGGCTGGATAGGCATTTAATAATATTTAGTTTATTTGAAAGGGATTTTTGAAGGGCAAGGATATGGGTATTCCAATTGTAGCGCTTGTTAAAAAGTATACCTAAGATTTTTAGGTCATCGATTTTCAATTGGAGATACTGAAGAAATTATGGATACAGGACAATGGTGTTTCCTACATATTGTGTAAGTGCTTGCAGTTTTGTATTTAGAGACTTGCTCCGGAGTATTTGCACCACTCCAGAATATCAGCTAGAAGGTGATCTAAGTTGAGTGTAGTGGATTTTCCCATTTTCTTAAATATGTGATAGTCGTCGGCGTAGGCGTAAAAGAAAATTGTTTGTGGATCGCAATGGTTCTATTTAATTTGTTATAGGCTATGAGAAAATATATTGTCGATAGAGGCGATCCTTGGGGGATTCCACTTATTAAAAGGAGAGTTTTTTAGAGGGTTTGACCTACAAAGAAGGTGATTGTTCTGTTTGTCAAAAAATTTATCACATATTTTATTATTTTGTGACCCATTTTTCAGCTTACGAGTTCATCAATCACTGCGTGAATTGAGATAATTGATGCATGGTTTTTAGTGGAGAGGGCGGAGGATATCTGGTAATCTAATGACAGTAGAGAGTCAGATATGGATTTGCCCTTTTTAAAACCAGATTGCCGACTGTCGATCGATTTGTTGCGCAAGACAAACCACCACAGTCGATTGGCAATGATCTTGTCGAGGAGTTTGGCAAGGCATGAGTTGAGTGAGATTGGGCGGTAGGAATTTATAAGGGTTTTGTCGGACTGTGGCTTAATTACGGGTAGAATTTTGCTTAGCTTAAATTGGTGGGGGATATACGAGTCAACTTTGTTATTGAAGAGGTTAAAAAGTCTTTGATGAACAGTTGGGTGGAGGTGCTTCAGCATAGGGTATGAAATGCGGTCTATGCCTGGGCTTTTGCCTGTCAGTTTGTGTAAGGCTATTTGTTCTATTGAAGTAATAGGCTCGTCTAGGGACTTCGCTGAGTTACAGGGGCGAAGTGTAAATTGCATATTTATTGTTGATTGTGTTTGGGATTAAAAGGTGGCAGGAAAATTGGAGTTGCTAGATTCGGTTGATCAATTCAGAGTGCGTCTGCAATTTCTTGACGAGATGTAATGTAAAGTGATGAGTTTTGGGCTTTTAAGCAGTGAGTGGGTAGCTTTGGTTTTGTGCCGCAGAAGATTCTAATATTATTCCTTATTTTTGAGGAATGGGTGGATGAGGTGATTTCTGAAGTAAATTTTTTTGTGCTGTTTTTTTAGCTTGTTTCAGTTCCAGTTTGAATAGGGCGTTTGTTCTTCTGTAGTTGATTATGTTGGTAGTGTTGATTGACCGTTGAAGAGATTTTCAGTGTCTGTTTTTAAATATTTTTTAGGGATTATTGGCTCTTCTCGTTCCACCAAGGGACCTTGTGTTTGATCATTATAGACGGTATTGTATGTAGGATGGATTTGTTTGCTGTTTGCCGAATAAGTTTGCACAAATTTGCTGTCTCCTTGTTAATGTTTTGACTTTCAGGCTTAGATTTATTTAGTTCGTAGGAGTTGTCGAAAAAAAGTTCCCAGTTGGCAAGGTCTAATTTGAACTTTGATTGGTAAGTTGGGGCTGGAGAAGGGGTTGGAAATAGGGAGATTGAAATTGGGAAGTGGTCGCTGCCGTAGAGATACCAGTTATTTCTATTTATTTTATAAACGTAACGAAACTTGGAAAGCAATATTAATTAAAATAAAATTATCGCTTTAAGTATCGTCTACTGTCCAAATAGTAGTCAAGGATGATGAAAACGATATAATGGATATTGAGAAGAATGATTGTAGCACCGAAATAGACGGTCTGCTGTGGGGTGCGTCCAAATTCATTTCCGTGGGCTATGTCATCAGCAAGCTTCATATTATGTGCGTCAATAAGGATCATGAAATGTCAATTGATTTTCCTTTAGGAGAAAATTGAAAATTTACTTCAGTCTGCTGATATTGCTGCCCCCAACAAAATCTAAAATGGCAGATATCAAGTTAAAAGGAAGATTTACGTCCAAATGCTTTCGTACGTCGTCGTGGTTCACTTTGCAGGAAATTATAGGTTGCTACAGAAATTTCTGCAAAATTCATACATTGCATCATCATGCTGGAATTTTGCTCCTTCAAAAAAAAACAACGAATAGGACACTTGTATTCAATTCTCTTTAATCTTTAAATTAATCCTTGCTGTGGTCGAAACCAAAATAAAACACAGCTGTTTTCCTAACTCTTAACGATATAACGCAACATTGTGCTAATGTAAACACCTATCCTGCGTTATTGAGGCAATAGCAAACTCAGTGTAGTGTAAATGTTGCATTAGATTAAGAAAGCATTTTTTAATAATTATTTTTTTTTGCCACGCGCCCGGCCCCGCCCGCCCGCCCCGCCGCCCCGCCCGCCCCGCCCGGCCCGCCGCCGCCGCCCGCCCCGCCCGCCCGCCCCGCCGCCCGCCGCCCGCCCGCCCGCCCCGCGCGCGCCCGCCGCCCCGTCCCCGCCCCCGCCCGCCGCCGCCCGCCCGCCCGCCCGCCCGCCCCCGCCCGCCCGCGCCCGCCCCGCCCGCCGCCCGCCCGCCGCCCGCCCGCCCGCCCGCCCGCCCGCCCGCCCGCCCCGCCCGCCCGCCCGCCCCGCCCGCCCGCCCGCGGCGCGCGCGCGTGTGGTTTAAGAAAACTGAAAAGGAAACTTTCTTAAAATTTACAAAAAATCTATTTAATGCCGAATTTCTAGAAAAACAAGAAAACAAATTTAATTAGGTGTTTCTAAATACTCAATAAATAAATGGCAGGAATGCAAATATGTTGAATTTCTATGTAGTGCATTTCGTTGTTGTTATACTATCAAAAAGTACTATCGATTTGATTCAATGTTTTGGTAACCAAAATACTTTTCATTGGTGAAAGACTCAATATAATTACAGCTTCCAAAAAACTATTCCAATCATATGTAAGCATGTTTTTTTTTGCTGATTGTAAGAAATTCGTCTACTTTAAATAAATATTTTTTTATTTATGAAAAATTGAAAAGGACGGGCTTCGATTTGTGGTCGCCCACAAACAAATAAAATGAAACGGCTGCAGATCGTGGGCTCAGACCTTTTGGACACCAAAAGGCAAAGGGCATAAATCATTGCGTATTTATCATAAATCAAATTGAATTTTTGCTTAGCTGCCGATGCTCTCCCGCCCGCACAGCTCGCCGTTCACTTGGGTGTTCTGGCTCTCTCAGCGCATATTTTATTTATGATTTTCAGTCGACTTGCCAATTTGTTTTGTCTTACTTTGTCTCTATCTGGCAGAGTTTCCATCATTGACTTTTGGCGGCGCTGGAATTCAATTTCCAATTTGCTGAATGCAAAATGAAAAGAAGTAAGGTGTAATGCAAATCAGGTGAAACCATTTCCATGACAGCTTAAATACTATGCCTTACCACTTCCAAGTCATTGATGGAAAATCGGTCAAAGTGATAAATGTCATCACACGACATGGGCCTATTCAAAATGTCTGCCAAAAGTCGAAAGGTTAATGGATCCGATGGCTCAGAATACATTTATGCTGCCATTTGTACAAAATTGCCGTACACTTGCGCCGCATTAGTAACGTTTAGTAGTCATCATCTATTAGCTGAACAATAAATTGTTTCCCTCGATGAAAACATTAGTCATTCCATTCAAAGAAGAGAAAGGTCAGTGACACATGGACTCAACGATTTTTGGGCAGTCGATGTGCTGAAATTCATTTCAACATTCGGGCTTGCCTTTCTAAAAATAGAACAGTCTACTCTCAAATGTTTAAGCAATTTTGAATATCAACCCTCTCCATGGCATCCCATTGCCCTTTCGATGCTCTTTACTAATCTTATTGACGCTCATCGCTTTACTCACCATTCCGCAGGGCACGTGCAAATGGCCAATGAAGTGTGACAATTTGGCTTGCTCCATAATGCAATAGCGAATATGTCAACTGTCCTGTGGCACAACCAAACAACTTTTATTTTCGACAACTTTTATTTTCGACAACTTTTTGTGTGCCATAAAAAAGTTTATGTGCTGAGCATTTTTGGTCATATCTGCTAATTGAATCGCTTGTGTCGTGTTCAACGGACATATACAAACACCTACATGGAAGTAAACACATTGCAAGAAGATTTGAATGCTGAGAAGCCAACTTGTTCCACTTGTATTGCCCGCTTTTTGGGCATATGTGAAAATAAATTTCATCCGCAGTTTACGCTTTCATTTCGTTTCCGTTTTTTTAGTTTCACGAATTTTTCGCTATGGTCACTTAGCCTGCCCGCCATACGGGGTAGTTGGGGCATATTTGGTTGTTACTGAATAAGCTTACATTTTTCAAAGCTTTGATTTTTGGTAAGAGGAAGTTTAGTTATGAGAAGTCCGAGGTTTTCGGAACTTGGAAAAATTCGGACAAAATTAAAGTCAATACTTCGTGACGTAAGAGATTAATGAGTAAGACATTAATTTCATTTGTTTTTTTTATATCCCAAGTATGCATTCTGGGTTTGTGCAAAATGTATGTAACAGTTCGAAAGAAGCATCTAAATATACATCGCAATAGATCGTGGTTTCAGTCCATGCGTAAAACTTTTAAAAAAACGGCCACCCTCTTCGATTTGGTTCGTAGTTCGTAAGAAATTCAGAAAAGTAGGAAAATTGTTACGAAGTGGCGCTTTAGGCGCATATTTTGATTGACAGTTCAGTTCAATGTCGGCGGTTATTCTTTTGGGGCGCCTCAGCATACAAATTTGATTACTGATTTGTAGTGTTAGTCCACTTTTTGTAAAAATGGAGTCAAAACGACTATGAAGATGAGATGTTCATGCTCGGATAAGTGATGAAGTTGGATTGCAGCGTGCGACTTCTTTCAGTAATCATTTATTGTGCAGCTTTTCGATAACCCAAAAGTTCAACATAAAGCGAATACATCAGCTTAATAAGAACAGATGTCTGCAGAAAAAATAAGATCAAATATCGAGTTGATCTTCCAATATAATTTCAAAAATATCAATTTTAAATATCAAATATCTCACAGTGATGTGAAAAATACCCTAATGACGTGATTTCAGATCAAACGAGACATCGAATATCTGAGCGGCTGAACATACATGAACGGTTTTCGAGCTGTGATCAAAAGAGTGTTTGCTGCTGCAGCGCAGTAGCTTCTACTTCAGCATCATAAATAATGCTGAGCGCATAATTTCGTTGGTACAGAGTATGTTATAGTCGGGCTTGACCGACTTTCGTTTTGGTTTTTTTTGGTCTTAGAGCATTTGTTACGAATTTCTGAAAACCTCCAACTGATTTTTTATTT
>JAWNNO010000657.1:0-127626 GCA_035044985.1 Lordiphosa fenestrarum
ACTTGTTGTGTTTCGTGGAATAAAAGTATGTTGGATTGTCGTGGATTGTCGTAACTATTAACACCATGTGGTTCTTCAATATGTATATAATACGAGGATATTAATCTTATTGACCCGTTTTTGCCCGTTTTCCTGAAAATTGACTTTTTCCAGACAACATTGACATGAGTCACGCTGAAATGCTTGAATTTTGGCTAGCAAATAATCGGCAAACCGAAGGCCTCGCTAATTTTGTGCTGCAGCAAAGTCACAGGAAGCTTAACCAAATCATGGAGGAGTCAATTCGAAAGAAAATTAAGAACTTTGTTGCTTATGTAAATTTTCATTTAAACAAATGTAATCGAATGGTTACAAGATTTAAAACGAAACATCAAAGTTGGCTTTCATCACGTATGCAACTACAATTAAAAGCATGTAACTTTGTTGATGAATCCGCCAAAACTGTTGGACGTCCACGGTTATGCTACGACGATGGTAGTTCTCGCTTAATAATGAATATGAACATAAGACAACATAGCAAAAACCGGAATTGCGACATTTATCCGAGCTACAATAAAGTGATTGCAGCAAAAGAAAAATGTAGACCTAAAGGAATATGTATTACAGAGTCAGTCGCGTCTGTTCCTTTACAAAACTTGTTGAAGCACATAGTCGAACGCATAATGTTGTTACAAAGCGAAGTGCTTAATATATATGCTGATATTTCTGAAATGAAACTAATTGCTAGTTATGGATTTGACGGTTCGACTGGGCAAAGTCTCTATAAACAAAATTTCGTATTGGATGCATCTGACACGTTGGATCAGTCTTTGTTTGTAACAACCCTAATCCCGCTAAAATTAGTTGATTCGATAGGTCGAGTTATTTGGATGAACCGCTCTCCGCAGTCTGTGCGATTTTGCAGGCCTCTTAAAATTGAGTTCGTTAAAGAAACAAAGACTCATATATTAAAAGAGAAAGCAAACTTGGACTTGGAAATTCAAAATTTATTGCCGATGGTATATGAAGATGCGAACAAACAAAGCTATACCATAAGTTTTGAGCTGAAAATGACTTTAATTGACGGAAAAGTCCTGAATATCTTAACTGGAACTAATTCAACCCAGTCTTGCCCAATCTGTGGAGCTAAGCCTATGCAATTTATGACAATAACTGATCTGGAGTCGGATAACTTTATTCCAAAAAGCCCACAAGCGCTAGAATACGGAGTAAGTCCTCTACACGCGTGGATTCGGTTTTTCGAATTTGTTCTTAAAATTGGATATAGGATTGGTATCAATAAATGGCAAGTACGTGGCCCTGAAGACAAAGAAAAAATGTCTGCGCGGAAAGTGGAAATTCAAGGCAAATTATGGGCGGTTCTTGGACTTCATGTCGATAAGCCCAAGGCAAACGGAAGCGGCAGTACAAACGATGGGAACACAGCAAGAAAAGCATTTTTGAATACCGACACATTTGCGTCAATACTTGGCTTCGACCCGGAGGTTTTAAGAGACTTCTATATTATATTAATCACCATTTCATGCAACTTCGAAATTGATGTTCAAAAATTTAAAAATTTCTGTAAAAAAGCTGGCTCTTTATACATGGAAAAGTATCCTTGGTACCCAATGTCAGCTACGGTACATAAAGTACTTGCTCATGGTGCTCAGATCATAGCCGCATCCTCCCTTCCACTTGGTTGCCTAGCTGAAAATGCATCGGAAGCCCGAAATAAGTTTTATAAAAAAGATAGACGTTCACATGCAAGACAAAATAGTCGTATAAATACCATGACAGACGTTTTTTGCCGAGCGCTAGATTCATCGGATCCCCTGGTTTCCAGCATTTATATTCAACAAAGGCTGTTGCAAAATAAAAAACACACTTATCCAGCAGAAGTTCTTGAGCTTTTAAGAGCTCCAAATGTAAATTTCCTATTTAATAATGTCAATGCAGATGATGACGATAAGGAAGATGACTTGGACACATCTGAATGTATCGATATATATTCTTTCGATTTAGATGTGGAAAATGATTAACAAAATAATAAAAAAAAAATCATATTAAAAAATGCCTTACTAAAAGAAATAACATATATGTATATTAATTGATGTTTTACATATTTTTTTTTTGGGAAGCTAAATATTTTTGGGGGTGGGAGTCTGGTGGGAGAGTGGTAAGGGGTGGGAGAAATGAATTGTCAGATTGTTTATTCAAAAAGTTATATATACGTTCAAGTTTTGTTGGACAATGTACCGGATTTAAATATACTCGAATTTATAGTTTTCAAGGACATTAACTTATATGGGGCGGCGTAGAGGGCGTGGTCCAATCGGACTAAACTTTTTCTCAGGCTTAACATATACTATGACAATATTGCCTACCAAGTTTCAGGTCTGTAACTCCTTTTTTCGAATTTCTGCCAAAATTTTTGGCATTTGGACCAGTGTGGGATGGATGGATGGATGGATGGATAGCTGGTTGCCTGGTTGGCCGTTTGGTTTGGCGGAGAAAGCTTCTCTCACTTCTCAGTCATGTTGTGTGTCATCTTTTTGGCTTATCAGCCGAGAAGCATCATAAAATTTGCCTCTGCATCTCGGCAATGGCAGAAAAACCCCGTTCACTTTTTGCAACTTTCCTTTGTGTCTGTCAGTCGGTCGAAAAGTCGAGACCCCGTTACAGCTCTTCTTCATCATTCGGTTGGCAATTTTCTTGTGTTTTTGCTATTTGTAGTTTTCGGCTTTAGACATCGAGAATGGGTGAGAGGAGCAAGTGAATTTTCTCATTTTGCACTTGATATTGTTGGCCCTGTTTCTTGCTTTTGTTTTCTTATTTTGGGCAGGAAAACTTTCCAGCTCCCGTCACACTCTTGCTCCACTCGCTGTTTGCATTTTTCGGTAGGTTGAAGGTAGAAGAAATTTAATCTCAAAGTCGTCATCATCATCAACAACATCGCTGACGACGTCACAAGAAGGAAAAATATTTAATTAATTTTTCGAATTTTAATTAAAAAGTTTCCGTTTCGTTCGGTTGTCGTGAAGAGTTTTCTAGGCCGCGCGCGCTACTTGTTACTTGTTGGGCACTTTTATTGCTTAAAGTAGCCGAAACATTTTTGATTACCAGGTGAGGACGCCGCCGCCGCCGCCGTCGCCGCCGGTTGAAACTGAAGACAGCGCTGCTGCCCGCCCTCCCCTACCCCCCCTCGGGGGTTGTCATCAATCAATTTGCTGCAAGTCCGCACGCAGTCCATTCCAATAAACATAAAGCAAACACTTAATTGTCTGTCAGCGTTAACAAACCGACAACACAAATATCATATGACCAAGACAGAACTCGAACTCTTCGCTCTGCGCTCGGATTCTCGGTTCGGCCGAGGCAGCAGCACATATATCACCTGCTGCGCACAGAAAAATGTTTTCCACAAAACTTGTAAAGACACCAGAGACGAGAGATGCCTCGTCCCAGATACCCGCCAAACGGAGGGGGAAGGCCGAAACTATATAAAAATGCATGCATTTCTGTGTTTATCTGTGACAAAGATCTCTTGGCCATTAAATTAACACTTAATGACTTGTGTGTGTGTGTGTGTAGGTGCCCTACCATGATGACTAAAGGGAAAAAAAGCAGCTACAAATACAAATCTTTGCAGCAGCCGGGCAACACATCATTAAGAGACAGCAGGAAAGAGCATATAAAGAAGAGAAGGCGTTACTTGGGCTTTCGTTACCTTTTTTTTGTTTTGTCGGTTAATACTCTAACTTACAATAGAAAATGTTTGATGACTTTGTTAGGGAGTTCGCCAGTTGGAAAACGAAGAACCAGCATAAAGGAAAGGATGCACATGTGGAAATCTTTTGAGTCTTTTGTCCGAATTAATAATGAAATCATGGAATTGATTCTTAAACATAAATTTCAATTTATTCTCGTAGACTGGCATTTTCGTAAGAGTTGAGGCTCTTTTGTAGTTATGGAAATAGAGAATTTCTTTATTCCGTACTCACAGTTGTATCGAAAGCATAAAGTTCATGTGGCTGAAATTGGTATTTGTTATTTGGATGGAAGGACCAGAGAGGCCTAAAGAGGCTAATCGCCTATAGTTTCCTATCATTGCAACCAAAACTAACCATATTTCAATTTAACATTAGCCTTAAACGATCTCTAAGAGTTCTCCAGTTTTCTCAAAGCAGGATTCCACATGGGATGTAATACCCAGTTCGATAATTAAAAACGGGCCTTACCAGGCCCAAGGCTGTTGTAAAAACTGCGTACTAATAAACATTGCAAGGGTATTTTGAGCACACTAAACATTAAATTATACTTAACTCTGCTTTATTTCAGAAAAACTCACGCATATTACATTGATTTCCGACTATCAAATCTCGATTTTAGAAGGGGAGAAGCTCACCTGCAAGAGAAGAAGAAAAACATTGATTAGTACTTCAAAATGCAAAAATATTAGGTTAATAACTAAACGAAGGGATGAGATAGGAAGCATTAAAGAAGTAATGGTCAAGCTTGTTGACTAAGCTTTTTACAGCTCAGCTAAGAAAGTCGATCAAGCCCGACTATAATATACTCTGTACCATCAAAAGTGTTTGCTCAGCATAAATTTTGGTGCTGCAGTAGCAGCTGAAAATATTCGTTTGCTTATAACTTGAATATCGATTAACTGATCTTAAAACCTCATTACTGGCGTGGCAAAAGTTTGAAATAAAATGGATCTATAAGAAGCTTTGTCTTCTCTGAGATCTGTTTATTTATACGGACAGACAGGCAGACAGACGAAACTGGCTATGAAATGGGTTGTGCTGATCCCGAATATATATTAGCTTTTTCTGGTCGGAGATGTTTTCTTCTTTGCATTACAAACATGTGGACAAGTTCGAAAATTAAAAATGGTATCTAAAAAGATTCGACAAGCGATTGCTGTTCTTTGTGCTGTGGACCCCATACACTATTAAAAACGAGAAAGCTAAGCTAACTTCGTCTGTGCCGAAGTTTTTATACCCTTGCAAGTGCTCGCTTGAATATTTTCAATCAATACTCTTTTTCGCATTTTCAGACCGATTGTTCGTATGGGAGCTATATGAGATGTGAAAGCATATGAAACAAACAAATACAAATTTGCAGGATGCTACCATTAAAAACAAAAAAGTTTTTCTAACTAAGACTGTTTTCCAGACCTATCTTTTGTATGGCAGCTATACCATATAGTTGTCCGATTTTGATAAAACTTGGTAGAATTATAAAAAAGCATAGAAAACCTACGATGACAAAGTTTGGAGACGTTTCCATTGAAAAGAAAAAAGTTTTTCATACTAAAACTAGTTTACCGACCGATTGTTCCTATGGGAGCTATGAGATATAGTCATCCGATCCGGTCGGTTCCAACATATTAGTAGTGTGCAGCAAAAAGAAGACTCTGTGCAAAATTTCAGCTCGATAGCTTTAAAACTGAGAGACTAGTTCGCGTAGAAACAGACAGACAGATGGAGAGACGGACGGACAAAGCTCAATCGACTCAGCTCGTCGCCCTGATCAAGAATATATCTAGTTTATGGGGTCGGAAATGAATATTTCTAAGCGTTGCAAACTTCTGGGCAAAATAATAATACCCTTTGCAAGTGTATAAAAAGTTGTACTAAGGATAAGTTCAATGTTTTCGATGTTTAAGGGTCGTCTGGGTGTTAAGATCCTTTACCAAAATCCTTTAATGGTTCCCCTAAGAATGGGAGACAATATGGGTACAGGTTCGATAAAAAGTCATCATTTGACATTTAGAATGGTTTAAGAAAGATAAATTATTTAAACATCAGTTCTGCAGTTCATTTAAATCTAGCTTTAGGATAGAGAGAAAATGTGATCCAAAAACCGGCTTCGAATCTCAAATCTGACGCGAATGCGAAACTGGAAGTATGGCTAAAAGTTATTTTTTCTGGAAAATACTATACAAATCAAAGTAGGATATTGCCTATGAGCAGCCTTCTTCTGGGTATGAAAAGTAGTTTTTCTAATTGTACAATTTAGGTCAAAAATTGCTTAAAAATTATATTTAAGTCCAAATTGTATAGGAGAGTCTACAAATATAACGCAAAGCAACAGAATTGGACTTTTTAAGAAGAATGAAAGAACCTTGGTGATTGTTAAAGGTTTTCGACTGCTGAAAACGGTTGCTTTTTCGAAAATGGTCTCAACACTCTCTATATAGTTTTGGTAATTTGAGCTTAAAGTTATTTAAAATTACTATTTGGTTACTATTTGAAAACGTTTTATGGAGAACCTATACTATTGTGTTAACTTTCTTTGATATTATTGTACATTCGCGAAGATATGGCAATTAAATTACAGGTGTTTGAAATAATTATACGCTCAAAAGCCCAAAAATATTCTATGGAAAGTAACAGTAGTGAACTGGTGATTTGTACTGAATCATTCAATACCTTTAGGCGCTACAAAAGATGTCCATTTTGAATGCTTATGTATATATCTACGCTTAAAACAATCATAGAAATATTTGGAATTGTTTTTTTTTAAAGATGAGAAATAGTACTTTACAATAATATCAAAATGAGTCTAAACAAATGAATATGTTATACACAAACCGAGCTTGAAAGGATCAACATATAAAAATAAAGCAAAATTTAAGCCTATATTAGCAAATTTCTAGATGTGATGAAACGTTTTCGAAAACACCAAGACGAAAATCATCTAGAATCACCACCAACTCTTCAATACGGCAACCAGAAATCTTTGAAAATTCTACATTTACTTTTCATTTCACCAACTCAATTGTGGCCGGTTTCCAAACTGCAAAAATTTGTTTGGAACTTCTTTTCTCTGCGGTATATAATAGCCGAATCAGTTCATTACGATCGATACCCAAGAACAGAAGTTAACTCATACAGAACATTGATCTGGCTACCCTAATACGCTCTTCAAGTCTCTAATAAACAACATTTAAGTTCCAGTTTAAAATGTTTTCCAAAAATCATAAATCTCCTATCTTTTAAATCGTCTCTCCCTTTACTGTAGCTTCACACGCGGAGAGCATCAAGACTTCGTTTCCATTGCCCTTCCCCATATCTTCAATCCCCAATCTTATTTGTATCTACATGCCAACCAAAGTGTCTTCTTGTTTGTAGCCATAAGTTTGGAAATTGTTTTTGGACTGACAAAATAAATGATGACAGCAGCAGCGGCGGCTGGCTTGTTGCGTTCAACCTGCCCCCCCACCCAACACTAAGTTGTTCTAATTTTTTTTTTTTGTCCGTTCCCGTGAGGCAGATGAATAGATAAATAACTGCGTGTAGGTAGAGCGACAAAATTTTATGTTTCTCACTTAATTTGTTAGGTTAGAAATACAAATTTTTGTAGATTTTTATGTTCATTTAAATGCGAGAATTAATTAATCGTAGGCGAATGCCCAAGTAAGTGCATGCATAATTCAATTTACATGTGTATAGCCAAATCAATGGAGACAACCTCAGGTGATAAATATCTTGGATAATTCAACAGGACAAAATTCTGGACTCGAATGCTTTAAAGTTGCAGGGGCCTCCCCGGTGTTATTTATGGTCGGCCGGGTCGGACGTCTGCGGCTTCAGTTCAGGGGCAAGGGGACATTCTGTTTAATTAAGTAGCACAAGAGTAAACAAATTAATTTCAATATTAACAAAAGGAGATTATTGAAAATCCTCCTCGCTTACTGTACATAATTCACAATGTTGAATGACAAAACAAATAAATTATTAATTATTTTCCCCAAACTAGACGAGCAACAACTTTGCTCTCCCTCTCTCTCTTTCTCTCTCTCTGTGTGTTTCGGCAATGACAATGCACAAAGCAAACCATTCAAGTGTAAACATTTTGTATTATTACAACTTTGGTTACGGTTTTAATTGTCCCAGCCACAAGATGCCATGCCATCGCCCAGCCACCCCCCAGCCACCCACATCCTTTCACATGCCAGCGGCAATTTCTTCAATGTCATGCTCCATGCTACATGGCTCCACCATGTGGTTTTGTATGAGGGAAATGTAGCTTGAAAACTGTGGCTTTTGTTGGAGGGTGCTAAAGTTGGCTTAGCCAATATGACAGCAGCATCTAGCAATAGGGGGTAAGCACTAACCCCCTATATAGCCACGGGTGGCATGGTGACGATAACTAAAAGCATGTCAGTTCTCTGAAAGGTTTAGTTCGTTCTGTGACAATTACAGAGCAATTGCTAGATGGGATTATGGTATATAAAATGTATGAAATGATAAATTTTTAAGAATAAATCTATGGTAAATGTTGAGCTCTTCTGTTCTTCTGTTCAATACTTCATTTTCTTTATTTTCTGGGCAGCTTTAAACAAAACCCAAATCATTTACAACTTTTCTGATCTCTTGTCATCGCATGCTTTAACTTTTTAGGGCAAAAGTTTCCCCTGTAACCTTCTACTGGGTCATTTCCCCATTGCTGTCACATTTTTGTAACAGGAAGGAAAAAATAACTCGGCTCTGAAAACAATTAATAAAGCTCAATGTCCTGTTAAGTCTGTGTAATAAACCAAAACCTTAAGCTGTACAATTAAAGCCTAAAGCCGCCGCCCCGAAAAAGTGGGGCGACTGTTGTCATTGACAAGATATTGAACCACAGCCCGCCCAGCGGCGCCCAAGCACATTCACATCCACATCCATCTCATATATACAGCTCCTGTACCCGTATATGAAGTGTAGGATAATGTCGGAATAAAAATGCTTTTTGGCTCATTTAAAAAATTAACTACGAGTACCTTTGGCAGAGAACACAAAAGCGATTTATTGGCTACGCAAGATAAATGGCAAAATGTTTACAGTTTCCTTTCGTATATTCTTTACGTCTTTTTTTATTTTATTTTCCCCACACATTGAAAGCGAAACGTAAGCATTTTCCGTTGTCGAAAAACTTTCGGCAGGTCTGTTCTCTTTTTTTTCTTCCATTTTTTTTTTTTTTGTGTTTCGCTACACATGCGATAAAAATTGCTCAAATAAACTGGGCAAAAACCTGATGGAAGGGACAGGAGCGACGACTTCAGCAAAAACATCATTAGCATTACCAAATAAATCACATCCGTTTTTCAGTAACACAGTGAGACCGAAAAGTAAGCGGTCGGCGGGTGGGGGGGCACAGTAGGACAGTTAACAAAAAATGATAACAAGTAGAAATTGCTTCAATCTAAAAATGATGGAACGGGAAATACTCTGGAATTAGCTTTGCTTAGGGAAAAGTCGTGAAATAAATGATGTGGCCGAACGGATTGGGATAACAATTTGCACACAGATAGTTGATATCCTGGCTATTTGACTTTCTATGAACGTTCAAAGAATTAAGCGAAATTTATATTGTTTCGTATGAGCATATGAATCGTAGATCGAACGGAATCGCTCTAACTGTAGAAGGTTACAAAGAAGGAAGACTTTAAACCAAGGATCAGGGAACTGAACCGAACCGAACCCTTTTTCTTAGTGGTTTTCGGTTTGGTTCGGCATTTTTAAAAGGAAGCCGGTTCGGTTTGCGGTTCGGTTCACCTGCTCGAATAAGCGGTTCGGTTCGGTGCAAAACTGGTTCGGTTATAAACCAGTTTTATCCCTGCTTTTAACATTTTTAAGCTGTAATTTTTGAAATTTTCTCAAGTATGACTGGAGAGTTGGTGAAATGATAGAGCAGGCGAGCAATCGACGGCAGCAACTTGCTAATCACATTGCATCCCAGCTGGCTTCAGCCTCTCCGATGAACAAATTAAGCAGCAGGCCAGTTAGAGATCTGCAGAAAACCCGAAGCAGGCGAACAATCGATGCCACCACAGCACAGAGAGCTGCTGAGACAGCAATGGAAACGATATTTGATATCTCTTTCTTCTTATGAGATTCTTCTGGAATTGTTTTGTAGGATAATAAACAGCTTATTTAGGGGGACTAAAGTACATTGGTATAAAATCCACTGAAATAGCTCTAAAAAACTACAAATATAAAAAAGCCCTCCTTTTTGCCCTTTGCTTAAAAAACCGCAAATAAAAAATTAAAAAACAATCAAAAAGAAAACCAAACAGTTTCAAACTATAAGCTGGGCTTTTCTCACCTAAGTGGTCAACAACTAAATTGATTGATTTCAATGAAAGTTGACTTCAATTTAGGATATTATTTTCTCTCATTTGGTATCAGAACTGAATCAAAGCTGAGACAGCCCAGAAATGAACGGGCAGGTAGTGAATTCAAAGCATCCTTTATAAAAGATACAGCCATAAATTTGACACAGACAAAAAAATGAAAATGAGAAATGTTGACTCAGACGAGACCTCTGATGAAGCAATTTCCTATCCCCACAAAGAATAGCTTTCTGAAGTTGGCATACTAAGTTTTGTTCCCATATTTTAAATTACAGAGCTAAGTCAGCCTATTGCATAAGTTTTAACTTCAGTTTCAACTGAGAGTAAAACCCAAGCAGATCCTTTCAGGGAAACATAATCGGGCACCCTGCAACGATTCGAGTTGGTTCCCTTGTATGAAACAAAACTCCATGCACTTTATCTACGCCGACTTTTTGCAATCAAAATCTGTTATGCTATCAAGCATTTGCCGCAACTCATTACACCCCAGATATCCTTTATATGTTCCTGGGTATAAAAAGGATAAAAGCTTTGAACACCGGAGTGCAATAAATTTCTCTCGTGACGAGCATAAAACTTTTTTTTAAACACAGACCCAGCCAGCAGCAGCAGCAACAGCAGCAGCAACAAAAATAACAATGCCACACACAATAGCAACAACAATGCGAAGCGGCAAGTTCCGTTTAAAGTCCAACCTCCGCGTCGGTCCCCCCTCCCCGCTCAGCCCAGTAATGCACACATGTGGGGACTGTGTGTGCAGCCGCCGCGTTGTTTGCCTGACTGCCGGCCGGGCGGCCCCGCCTGCCTGCCTCATCCTTTTTTTATTTGTGTGCATCAGTTTGGATTTTGTGGTTTGATCCTGCATCCTCTTTTTTGGTCATCCCTCAGCGTCGTTCCTTGTCCGTTGTTCGCCGCTCTCATGATAAAGTATGCCAACTGTCAGAAGCCCCAGCCCGTGGCCACGCCCATGCTTCGCCTGGCCATACATCAGCTCAGCAACTTTGCTCAATAAATTTTCTGCTCAGCTCAAAGGCGCTCCGCAGTATGCTATGATTTTTTTACGGGTAGGCGGCGGCGAGGGGCAACCAAAACAAGTTGCTTACGATAAACCAAGAAGCGAGAGCCTAGACTAGGTGTGCACCAGTGGAAAGCCCCTCCGCTACCCTCGGAACTTCGGGTGAGGGTTTATAAAAATTATAACAACTTTCGTAACAACATGAAACGTTTACAATTTTTGGTAGCAGCAGGGGCCAGGGAATTTGACTGCTTAAAACACAACCGACAGGCCAAAAAGCCTCACCATGTCCTGTGCTGTGGGGTCGCCCCGGCACAGAGGCAAAAATTGTATTATTGTTGTTGCGCCGATGTGTGGAAAAATCTGCATTGGACATAAATGTCAACACCCGTGGCCAGACCAGACTCGGCCGACCAGACTCGACTCGGAAGCCAGACGGTGGTGGAGGGAGCCTTGTGCCTCTGCCTCTCTCAGTGTGGCTGGGCTGCTGCTGCTGCTGCTGTCTAAACCAATCTGCAATCAGCTGCAGTTTTGAGTTGTGACCAACTCGTATCTTAATTTTGCACAGAGCTTTTCGAGGAGCAGCAACTGCGATGCAGACATTTTTGGCCAATTGCGAAATGGGTCAACCGAAATAAGCGTCATCGTAGCCGTCGCCGTCGTTGCAATTGATTGAATACGTGATGTCCATGCAAAAAACAAACTTAAAAGCCCAGGACCTCCTCTCCCCCTATGTGTGTGCGAGTGTGTGTGTGTGCGTGTGTGTGAGTGTGCATGTGCATTTGAAACGAAAAGTGGTTTTAAAAATGAAATTGCTGCGAAAATGTTTGCACATTTTTAATCAATAAAAAAAAATACCAGTTGGATTCCGATAGAGCGGGCCAATGAGCCACACATCAGTTAGGCAATCAACATGGCATCGGGCGATGGAAAAAATGACTCTAGGAAATTGATGCGTTTCGCCACAGAAATCCACAAGTGGAACGGCATAACGAGTACGGAGTGTACGAACACTGAGTAAAGTGGACAATTGAGGTCAACAGCTGCGACTATGCGATTTGTATTTGGAGGTTAAGCGGATACGCTGGGTTTGTCAATATATGGAATTACTATATAAAAAAGTGGATCAAACAATTTGTACAATTGCATGGCAAAGGAAGTGTGAGGTTTGGAATGGAATGGAAATGTTGAAAAAAGGTGTATGAAATGGAATTATATCGATTGTTCAGTCTTTATGCGAGCGTAAGTTAAAGCCGGCCCTGCCCAACCTCGATATAACCTTTAAAAATTGGAAAAGTGTTCAAAAGCCATCCTTTATGCTAATTAACAGAGCATTAACATTGATGTTAACATATAAGAGCTATGTTAACTGACAGCGCATGCGGCCCACTAATATAAGACAGCTCTTCTAGTATCTGAAATCAAGAGTTCATTCAGACAGACGGACGCATTGTAAGAAGGACAGGGTTATATCGAGTCGTCTTCGGGTGCTGATCAAGAATATATATATTTAATGGGGTTGAAGACATTTCTTTCGGGCTCTTACATACTTCTGCTCAAACTTTATATACTCTGTGAACGCAAGCGCTGTAAGTTCTTCATGGTGAAATGGCAAACCTTACTGAGCACTTCCTTCCTACGATTTAACTTTATTACATCGAAATTTATAAAGGACACAGTATAGAATTTTGGAACAAAACATTCCAATTTCGGATTGGCTTATCATCTCTACATGAAAAATATTATCGATCCTTATCGATGTCAACATTGGGCTGATGCCGTATTTTCTCATGGACTAATCTAAGTAAACTTAATCTTAATTGGTATACTCTTGGTTCAAAGTATATATTTAATGACATCCAAGCATTGTTAATTCTTGTATGGTGATATGGCAAACCTTACTGAGCATTCCCTTTTTCCTGTTACATATGGACATTTTCAATTCAATTTCGATTTCACAATATTCCATCGAAATTTTAAAAGAAATCAGAATAGAATTGAGATATAAAAGATTTGAATTTCGGATTGGCTTAGCATCTTTTGAGAGATCACTGGTTCGCATTTCTGTAAGACCCTTTAAATAAAAATATCATGTATATATATCAATATCTAATTCAATGTCAGCATTAGGCTGTTGCCGTATTTTCTAACGTACGAATCTATTTTCAATTACTTAATTAATTGTGGTCGGCTGTGGTGCAATGGGTAATGTGTGTGTGAGTGGAGTTGTCCCGCCTTGGGACATCTAACGGAAAAGGGGTTTCTTGTAAAACTTACACACTCGGTCGCCTTCACCAGCTGTTGCCGCCAGCTGTGAGGTAACTAGCCCTAAAAAAAATGCGTCAGAGTGAAGCTGTTTGTGTAGTTCCTTGCAAAATTGGAAGTTACTGACCTTTTTCGCCTATTTTGAACAAACCTCGTATACTTCAGATGAACTATCAATCCAAGTCCGATTTCTCATACTCTAAATAGTATTTATGTAAGTTTAAACTGTTTTGTAGTGACAATGAAGCAAAATTTCACAGATTCCACAACGTGTCAGCTAAGCGAACCAACTGCTGTTGCTGTTCCACTTCCCAACATTACGGGTATTCTCGCCAAATGTCCGTTGTCATGTCAAATATGGTTAGGCCTAGTCCAATGGCTATTCCATGCTACTACCAATTGCCGGGACCCGGTTCCCGTGTACGGTCAATTCGATTATATATTTCATGTTTCACCTTTTCGCTTAAACTTTCACGTGTCGTGTAGTTGATGTTGCTCTTGCTGCTGCCGCTGTTGTTGTTGCTGTTGTTGTAAATTCCATGTAAATTAATTAAACTCGCTGGGCATAAAAAAAAAACGAGGAAAATACAAATTGCCAGCAGCGTGCCGGGCGGCCGCATGGCCAGGGATGAGTTGGCTGGGAAAATTATATGTTGCATGTCAAAGGGCAGACAACGACGGCCCCCTAAAGGGGTCTGGTGCCACTTAATATTTTTTATATGCCACAAATCGACCGCACGATCAGAGGCCGCGCCGGCAGGACATATGGCCAAGGATAGCAAAGGACACCGCACACACACAGACACACACACACACACAGGTGCGCGGCAACAATTAACGAAAATTTATTCAATTTTCACGAAATGTTGCATAAAGCATTTTTGTATTAAATAATAAATATAATTTTGTGTGAGTTTTTTATGAAAACATTTCCTCTGACTTGCAAATAACTTAATTCCCTTGTTTTTGTTGTTGTTGTTTTTTTGTGTTTTTGGTATGCATTTCGCTCTCAAGTTGCTCATTTCGTTGGCAAATTTTAATTAATGTGGTTTTTGTCGATGGTAATTCATAAATGGATGCCTTTACATGATATGCGAACAACATAAAAAGAAAGGTCAGGTCAGGCAAATGAAATGTTACAACCTCCCTCCGCCCGCCCGCCCCGTGCAGTTGGTTGCAGTAACCAACTCGTTTGAAATTCAAAGCAGGCAGAGATAATATGCTGCGGCTGTGGGTTGAGGGAGGCCAAGGGCTTTAAGTGCAGGACATGTGAATAATTTTCAATCGATTTGCCCACACAACGGATTTGGGAATGAGACCAAATTATGATTATGGCAAATTAAGGCAATTGCTCAATTGTTTAATTGAAATTTAACAGAATAATTCGATAAGTTTGCTGAGAAATCTTTACTAGTTTAAGTCATAGGAAGAGGCTAATCTATTTATACGGGTATATCAAAATGAATGTTCGTTGGCAAGTTTGTAAGTTTGTTTGTTTGTAAGTTTGCATGTTTGTAAGTTTGTTTGTTTGTTTAGAATGTTAGTTTATATAGTTGCATATTTGCATGTTTGCATGTTTGTAAGTTTGTGGGTTAGCTTGTTAGAATATTTGCTAGTTTGCATATTTGCATGTTTGCGTGTTTGCATGTTTGTATGTTTGTCTGTTTGTTTGAATGTATGCTTGGTCTTTATGGGCGTCTAAGCCTCGGAACTGATCTTGACAAAATGTTACAGTTCGAGTCAATAAGGAAAGAGTCTTAGGCTAAGAGTCATGTACATGAACCGGTTGGAAATCGGTCAAAAACGGTTCAAAATTGAGTTATAGCCATATCTTAGAAGTTATTTAAGCTACGAACTTGAAATTTGGAATGTAGATTCGAAGATTGGAAGATATTTTACTGGTTCAGAGCCGGTTCAAAAGTGATTTAGAGCCTTATCTCAGAAGTTATTTGAGCTATTAACCTGACATTTGGTGTGTAGGGGGTTAACCCGGTTCAAAAATGTTTGAAAACCTTTCCTTTTAATTTTTTTGAGCTTTAAACTTGAAATCTGTTAAGTGGATTGGTAATATAGACTTAAATATTTCACAGGCTTAGAACCGCTTTTGAACCGGTTCAAAATTGATGTAGAGCCCGACCAGTTGGGACGTGTTTACATGTTTCTTTCGAGCTACAGCCAGTGGAAACTTCAGTATATTGCTTATTAATATTCTCAAAACTCATTCAACTTGAAATTAAATTTAATTTTTACTTCAAAATAAACCATAATTTCCCCACCAAAATAGAAACCCTAAATAAACGTTCATCCATAAATACACAACAACACGAAAAAAGCATTATCCTTGCCAACTTGGCAATCTTTGGACCATGGAAAAGTGAAAATGTTTTTGCATTTAACCGAAAAATAGGCAAAAGAAAGATGTAGTTGAACATGTAACAACAAGGGGATAAGATTTATATTCTAGGTGTTTTCCATCTCTCTTTCAATTATGCATTCTATTCTACTGCTACCCACACACACACATGCATACATTAATGGCACACATTTATCTCCCACCTACTCTCTCTCTCTCCCTCTGTGTGTGTGTGTCGTATTCATTTATCAAAAATAATATATTAAATTGCCAACATTGAATGATATTTTAATTTGCATCTTCGTCTAGATGTTTCCTTTTGAATAAAACATTAAAATGTGAACATTTCTCTCGTGCCGTCTCTGTCTATTTTTGGCTCTTATCTTTATTTATTCAAAAGATAATTTTATGTGTTCCGCAGTCGAAGCATAAAATTACTATGTCGAATATTGTTTGAGCAAATAAAAACGGAACTGTAGTCGAAGAAGAGTCACATGCAAAGTGGGTGGACCAAAAAATGGCTGCTGCCTACATGAGTGTGCGTGCGTGTGTGTGTGACAGGAAATGCCGTGTAGACTATGAGTAGAACGGAAACGGCATCAGGACCAAGTTCATTTACATTTATATGGTCTGCGTACAATGTTAACGCTCATGTATGGGTCTCACTTACCCCCTCAACTTCTCTGTTTGAAGAGTCACTGAGTCGCAATTGTCTATTTGACTCGTCTGTTTAGTCTATTTGTCTATTTGGCTTTATTATTTTTGCCTTTTTCATATCTCTGATAATCTTTATTGCAGTTGAAATATTTAATTTAATAAAAGCTCGACAACCCCCTTTTCGAAGTTGCAAAATATAATACGATATTTCACAATTTATTTAATTTATAGACTTTTCTGTCTGTGTGCTCCTCTATTGTGTGCGTGTGTGTGTGTGTGTGTGTGTGCGTAAAAAACAAAAACTCTTTTTCAGTCGACTGGCAAAAAGGCGTATAAATGATAAACATGCATAAAATATGCCAAAACAACAATTGAGGCCAAGCCAATAAGCCAGATTTTATATTTAACAGGGTAGAAAACATGGTTTTTAGGGCATAGGGAATATGTGATGAAGCTGGTGGAAGCGAAATAAGTTCTTGAATTCGCATTGTGTGCGAATTACAGTTTATTTGAGTGTGACCAACTAACACATTTTACATATTCAGCGTATCTGGTCATACTGATTCGATTATCCGTTCTATAAATGACTTTTAGAGTGCACGAATCATTGCATTAGTCGCAAGGAACAAATAAATTCAGAGTAAACAGAACAAATTTGATACAGCAGAGGAAAATTAGAGCTTTGTTTAAATTTAAAAAACCTACTGAAGCTGGTAAAGATTGGAAAAAAGATGCTAAATAAGAGAGATATAGCAATTTGCATTTGCTCACTGTCCAATTCCAGCTATGAGAACGCTTTAGCAGGTATGCAACTTACTTTCAACGGAATTTAGATGTAGGCATTAGTATATCTGTTTTTTCTTTCAAAACTTAAACACCCGGTCACCTTCATTAGCAATTGGCGCTTTGAGGTTACAAGCCATGGAAATGTTCATCAACCTGGAGAAGAGAACTCCCCCTTCTACATTTTCGTCGAGCTTAGAACCATCAGTATTCTAATCTGATCGTTTCTCAAGCGCTGTTTCTTATGACTTCGTAGAGTAGTCTGTGTACCATAGAAGGGGAAAACCCCCATTTGCGGCCTATGGCTTTTTTGCAAGAGAAAAGAGCAATGGTTGCCTTTTTTAGGCGTTCGTTTATGTTGTCATTCCAGAGTAGTTGCCTATCCAGAATGACTCCCAAGTTTTTGGCATTATCTCCAAATTCATTGATTCTTAGGACAAGACAAGATCAGGAATTTTGTATCACTAGTTCCGTCTTTGCTGGGTTTACGCCCAAGCCGCCCAATTGTCCACTGAGCGAGAGTAGCCAGTGCGTTCTGCATGAGGTCACACAGCGTCTGTTTCTGTTGTCCCATCAATAAAAATGACGAAAATTTCATCCGGACTGATCTAGTGGTTAAAACTAACCTGTGGATGAGCAGCGGTTAAGTTTAAGGCACACACACAGCATGACACACTCAAATTCGTCTAACCTGCCGGTCAAGTTGACTAACCGGACTCTGAGAAATCGGACTTAAAATATTTTAAATCTTTTCCTATACTTATTTAGAAAAAAAATCACAAAATTACCTACCCTACTAGTTCTTGAATAAACCGAAGCGAATCATTTCTTTAGCCGCCTTCTAGATCCGCTGGTTCAGAACCGGTTTCTATCCCTACTTTATAGATCTCCACTTTCGTTCGGCAGCTGTTTAACCAAAGTTTAAACATACAAATGAAGATATTAGATCTTCTCAGCTGTAGATGGCAATTTCTCTGCTCACATTGCCGACCGCTGCTTTAAAGAGATTTTTTACTTCTAAGCTTGAGTAATGTAAAGAAATTTGGTAGTAGGCATTTGTCTAGGGTGTTGTGTGTTACGCTGCAGACAATTTTAATTAAAAGTAAGTCAATTAAAACGAAGTTCTGCCTGTAAGTATACCAGTTTAAGCATAGAAGGGTAAAGATAAGTGACTGCTGCTTATCTGATACCATTTGATCTAGGCATATCCCTGGATTCCTGAAATAGCAGAGCTCAACTTCGATCAGGATATACGGTTTGTGTATGTTTGACTTTGTTTTACTCCCTTGACATATATTTAGTGATGATCTTTTCAGAGAGCATTCTAGCCAACGACTATGCTTCCACCGCCTCATTTACTCAACTCCTGCTGTTGTCTACACTTGGCTTCTTTCGCTCTGACGCTTGTTTATCGCTTATCATTTGAGAGTGTGTTTCTCTTTTTTTTATTATTTTCATAATTTTCAGAGCATGAAATTTATATAGCAAAAATTATTATTTTTGCTGTTAGAAAATGTGTCGCTCTCGCGCTTTTATAATAATAATAATAATAATAAAAAATTCACAATGAGAAGCGGCGGTTTTTTGGTTTTTGGCAGCCAACTTGGCGCCTTTTGTTATGGCGGCTGATAAATTGTGGCTGATATAAATGCAAAAACCAACCAGAACACAAGTGTGCAACATATTTACATATATGCCGAATGAGGAGTGGGGGAGGGCGGGCTGCTGTTGGTGAAGGGACAGAGCAAACAGTAAATAAATAATGTGGTTAAAAATTTGCCTGTATGTGTATTTTGTGTGCGAATGAAGTTTGACTTTGAATAATGTTTGGATTGTCTGTGGCAGGCAGCAGCCAGGACACAGGCTGTCGCTGTCGCAGCGCAAAATAAATCGAGAAATTATAGAACTGTGACTAGTATAAGAAATGGTCCTAGATATTTGCCAGCAAAACCCGGCCGGCAATCCAGCAAGCGTGGCAAGATATATGACTAACAGTTAAGAGGGAAAGCTTCTTAGACTGAGACGCTCAGCCTCCAATTCTTTGTCTTGTCGTCTCAAGGTGGCACATGTCCCAAGCAACAACAGCAACGGTGACAGCAGCTGTTGTTCTCAGAATGGACCACAAAAAAAAATGAAGCAGCAGCAGCTTTGCTAGAGATAATAAGTATAAAAAAAACTTAGACAAATGAGGACCATATCAGACTAGTTATATGACCTGGAAAGAGGTATCCTCGTTATTTTTGCATTTCAGCAGAAATGAACTCATTTCTTACATTTCCCTTTGCAGCCTTCCAGAGCAGCTCGTTGCCACACATTCCACTTGTATCCCATATCCCTTACCTTCCCCAATGGTACAGGGTATCTCTGTCTGTATGAGTCCAGCCACCGAGTCATAAAAATTGTTTTCTTTCGTGTGAGTTTTATACTTGTACGTCGAAGTCAAATGCCAAGACCTTTCCAGGGCATAAAAATGGTTTATTAACAAATCAACGGCAATAACAACAACAGGCGGCAACTTTTTGACAAAACATTAAAATCAGCAAAAAAAACATGCCCCCCAGGCATTCTTTCTTTCCAAAACGTCTTTTGGACTTCACGAAAATGCAATAAATTGCAGACGTAGTAAGGATTTTTACGCATAAATTTTATAAGCAAAAAAAGCTCAACCGAATGATGATAAAAAGGAATTGATGTTTTATATATACACACACACACACATATACATATACATCTACTTACAAGGACGAAAATGCCAAGGCAGCTTCTTGGTTGAGCAGTGAGAGGGGGGGGTGCGAGGTCGTAGGTCGTAGGACTTCAATATTTATGCATTATGGATATTAGTTTGAACCACAGGAAAAATACCATTAAAAGCAAAAGCATGAAGTCGATTACGCGCCAAAAGCAAAAGCAGCAAAAAATTGCATGAACAAGGGGGGGACGGGAAAGGGGCCGCGGGAACCATGGACATGGAAGCATTTTGAAACTGACAGGCCCAGGGCAGGGCACAGGCCAGCAGCAAGCAGTCAAAGCCAAAAGCATAAGAAAAAAAAATAAAATCAATTTACTTGAATTTTTTGCCTCTGCTCTCTTATATTCGATGGTTAAGGCGACACACGCATCTTCCTACTCCTCCAGCGCTTGAATGTGACAAAGCATTGGGGGTGAGAGCTTGGGGATGGTGGAGCGGTAGCCAGCGAGCGAGCGCATTGAGGCGACAGCAGCAGCTGCTTCTTCTGCTAAGAAAGGAACGTCTTTGGCATTTTTCTTCTTTCTTAGATTGCCAGCGACGTTTCGGCTGAAGTTGCAGGATTATTGTGTGTTGGGGCAGTCACCAGGAGGGGAGAGAAAAGCATGGTGCCGGGGAGGAGCCACAACGGAAGTAAATCGTAGGGGAATGATGGAATGGGAACAATTTGTTTGACGTGCAACGTGTGGCATACGGAACTAAAGCAGGTTTCGCTTGTTCCTAGCATGTGGGTTGGCACAGGAAGACATCATTAGTTGAGGAAAAGTGTCAAGAAATTTTTGTTGTCATAAGTCAAATGACATGAAAAGCAAATAGCTGGGTTTAACGCTTAGTTTTGGTCTTAGCTTTTGCTGAATAGTTGAAAACTTGGCGAAATTTGGCATATTTTAAGGAAGACACTTGCCAAAACATTATACTATCCTCATTTACACGCATTGCCTACCTCAACAGAAAATAAAAATATAAAAAATTAGTTCCTTTTGAACCAATGTTCTGCAATTTATTCCATTTCGTTCCATTAAGGTTTGGTTCGCGAACCGATTGCTTTGAAACTTTTCCAAGACTTGCCTTTCTAAGTTTTAAGCTCACTCAGATGAGAACAGAACCGGGTCCAAAGATTAATCACTTTTAAACTTCAAACATTTGGAACTTAATTTAATCTAAGACAGGATTATATTGAGCTATCTTTACGTGAAAATAAGACTTAAGCTTCCGTGCTTATCCAAACCAAACTTGTCCAAGGCGGTCTTCAAGCCAAGACATTTGATAACATAAAAAAATTTTAGAAAAATTGAAAATTATTCAAGTAAACCACTCCAAGGTTTTGCTTTCTCAATGTATTTTCAAGCAGGTATGCAAAATACAATATAAGTACTGGTTCGGTTCAGTGGTTCAGACAGTTTCTGAACCATCGGTGCGCTTCATTGGATCACTCATCATTTAAGAACTGAACCGAACAGAAACGAAGCGCTTTTCTTAGTGGTTTTCGGTTCGGTTCAGCATTTCCGAAAGGCAGCCGGTTCGGTTCACCAGCTGAAATAAGCGTTTAGGTTCGGAACCGGTTTGCAGCTGTGTTTTTAAGGGACAAAAGACTATTATCCGACGGCCCTTACGGCTGCAGTTTAATATGATGTTTTCGTTGCTGTATTACTTAACGAAGATCTATATAAATATATGATTGATCAGCCTGCAAACGGAGAACATGTGATATAGGGCATGTGAACTTTCGCAATATGATGACAAGGCACAGGGAAAGAAGTGTTGTCATATTCCTCTTAGAGTGTCAGCGTGCCACAGGCGTGACTCCGGTGCATTCAACAAGCACCAAGCTAAATCGTACTCAGTTCACAACAAAAACATTGCCAAAGATAAGAAGAATATTGTCTTAAAGCAGTTGCAATTGATTGCCAAAGATACGTGGCAGTTATGAGTCTATTAACACTCAGGGAAAAATCGCAGAGTAACACCTATAACAAACAAAACCACTTTAAAATGACTAAAAACATATTTACACTGCGAATTTGTGGGAAACAACATTCAAGTTCAATGGCTTAAAGCGCTCCAGAAACAATTCTGCTGAGCATGTTTGGGTTCTATGAGAGACTACCAGTAAAAAGCCTATCCTTAAATTAAAACCGTCCTCTACTAACTACAATGTTTCGCCTCAGCCCAACTCTTTAGACTCTCTCGTTTAAATGAAAGAAAAATGATGACCAGCATATTTAAATAATCTTTTTATCTATTTCCTTTCATTTATATACTAACTACTTTTGCTACCCATTTGACCCTTAAACACACACACACACACTCAAATGGTTTCTATTTTTTCTTGTTTTTCATTAATATTCCATCAGGAGAATATCAGTTTTGGTTTATCAGTACTCGCTCCCCCCACCAAGCCCCTTCGAGAGATGACTAAGCAAATGGCAGACAGGAATGCACTCAAAAGACCGCTAGACCGACCGCTTCAGCGATAAGGCAACTTAACTTGGCTAATGGTTAGTCTTTAACCTTTTTATTGCAGTTTACAGAACTTTACGCATTTCTGGTTCAGGCCATTAAGCAAAGGTTTCATCGACATTTCGAGGTTTCTCTCTGTGTGTGGCTTAACCCTTATGCCCAAACGTCCCATAAAAAGTCCCAGAAAATTGTTTTAATAGACAACGCCTTTTAGGTTTTATAGATCTTGTTTGTTTCGTTTTGATTTTCCATTTAATATTATGCGCCAATTTTTAAGCGAAAAAAAAGAAACGAAGAAAAAGCGGAAAAACATTGTCAAATTAAACTAGAGGCCTCTAAAATAGCTTTTAAAGTCATAAAATTGCATGACTTTTAAGGCATAAAAATTAACGATGGGTGCGTGCGAGGGGCCTGAATAGGAGCGAGTGGGAGAGAACTACGAAAACTGTTTGTTTTTCATTGTTTTGTTTGCGTTGCCCTTTTTAATAGAATTTCGCTTAATTTGAGTAATAGAAAGAGTACAAAATGGAAGAGGGAAAAAAACGGGCAAATAAAAACTTTTTTTCCCAACTCTTTTAATTAAATGGTTATTGGGCGGGCGGTGGGGAAGGGCGGCCGGTAGAAGGTCGATGCTATCAGGCAATGTCAATAGAAAAAGGGGCAGGCGGCAGGCAACTGAAAGCGTAAAGCGTATTAATGATGAATATTTATGTGCGGCCAGAACGGAAGCGGCCGCGTGTGAAGAGGAGGATGAAAAATGTGGCATAAATTAGACTAAAGTATTGGTCAGGGGTGGGTCGATCGGTTGACTGTTGGAAAGTGAAGCTAAAGTGGCTGATAGTAATAGAAATAGATAAAACAGAAAAAAAGAGTAAGTAGTTGGGGTAGTTCCAGCCACTGTCTAATTATGCACGAGTGCGTAAATGGACAAGGGTGAAGGGTAAAAGTGACAGAAGGTAAGAAGTGCCGTGACAAGTTACGGATATTTATTAGAGAGAAGTAAGCGTTGGTGAATTAATAAAGGGGTAGACGATTGTGAAACACTTAAGATACACTCAAAGTGCTGGTTTGCTATTGTTATGGAGTGTTGACTTTTAAAACTATACTCAAAGAAAACAAAAATAGCCCTAACATTTAGAAGTTTGCCTTAAAGAAGGGGTCAAAGGCGATTTATTATACATTGTAGACAAATATTTCCATATAATAGGATAAAAACTTTTTAAAACATTCTAAAATTTAAAAAATTTTCTATAAGAAAAATTATTTCTTCTAATAGGACAAAGACTTTCTAAGAAATAGAAGTTCGAACCCTAGTTTTCTATGGGAGCTATACTATATAGATGTCCGATTTCGTACAAACTTGGTGGAATTATGCAAAAATATAAGAAATGAGCGAGTTAGAAATTTGGTGTTGGATTCCATTTAAAACAAAAAAGTTTTTCTCAATAGAACTTCTTTTTCAAGCGATCCTTCGTACTACAGCTATATGCTATAGTCATCCGATTTTGACAAAACTTGGGTAAATTGTGGGAAAGCATATAAAAATGCAAAAAAGTTTTTCTTACTAAGACCACTTTTCAGACGCTACTTTTCTATGACAGCTATTCTATATACAAGTCCGATTTCGACCAAATTTAGTGGAATCATGGGAAAACTTAGAAATGCCAAGTTTGGAGGCGTTTCCATTGAAAACAAAAAAGTTTTTCTTACAAGAACTAGTTTTTCGATCGATCGTTCCTATGACAGCTATATACTATAGTCATCCAATACGCCCGGTTCCGTTATATGTGCTGCGTATTTGTACTACAAGACTTTGTGCAAAGATTGGTGAAGATAGCTTGAAAACTGACGAAGAAGATAGCACAGATAAAGACGGACAGACAGGCGGACATGGCAAATTAACTTATCTCGTCGTGCTGATCAAGAACATATATACTTTATGTGGTCGGAGATGCTTCCTTTTATGCGAAGGACAATTTTATATGCCCTTTGCAAGGGTATAAAAACATATTTTCTAACTATTAGATAGTAAAAGAGTGGAGTAGAGACAGAAGACGAATATTATATATAACCCCTTAAATATTATTTTCATAGGCTATTTTCTAACTATTAGACAGGAAAAGGAGTGAGTGGAGTACAGACAGAAGAGGAAGACTTCACTGAGACAAAAAGAATATCATGATAAAGCCTCTAAAACTATGCTATTTTCATTTCCCTAAATAATTTTCAATTGAAATAATTAACTGAGAGTCAGTTATCTCTGCTTCATATATAATCCACTCTTTGCATACACTAAGATTGACGGTCTAATGGCAGGTATTTAAAAGATGTTAGTAGTCACCCAACTAAGACTTGAACTCTGGACCTCGGAGGAACTTCAACACGAAAGGCATTCTATTGCATGCGACTACTAAGTACTCGCGTGCGTCACTTGAGAATTACAAGGATGTTTTTCAATATTTTTTTCAAATTTTTCTAAACTTTGGTTCGATTTCTACAGTAATTTTTCTATATTTCAGGGCGAATTTCTCAGCAAGCCAAATATTAGCTGCCCCTTTTATATTCCGAAAGCAGGATAGTTGAACTTGAGAATTACAAGCGGCGTCTTTTTACATTTTTCTACTTTTTAGTGATATTTTCTACATAAATTATACTATATTATAGGTCGAATTCTAAGCAAGTCCAATTTTAGCTGCCCTTATAATATTCCGAAGGCAGGGAATTCGAACTTGAGAATTACAAGCAGTATCTTTTTATATTTTTCTAAGTTCTCGGTCGATTTTCTATACAAATTTTTCCATATTTTCAGGCTAATTTCGCAGCAAGCCGAATATTAGCTGGCTTATAATATTCCTAAGCGGGAAATTCGAGCTTGAGTGTTTTCTTTATATTTTCCTTAATTTTAGGGAGTTTTTGTATATTTTGTAAATTTAAAATATGTTCTTTCCTAAAACAAGATCGTTTTACTAACATTAAGGGTGGTCGGTCTGTTTTAAGATTTGCTGGTTAGTTTACCAAAACGAAAAATTCTTTTATCATTTCGCTGAACTTCATAAATTTATTGAAAAAACATTTTTAATAAAATTCCTTCTTTAAAATCTCAATTAGTTCAAGTGTGTCTAGTTATTTCAACAATTTCCCCCCACCATGTTGGTTTTACAATTTTATAATTAAACAACAAAATGTATGGCTTTTAAAAGCCCACTCACAAATATTTTTGCTCAGTCCGTTGGCAGTTGCAGTTGTCATCGGACTCGTTTTCAATTAAATCAACGTCTCTTGATTATGTTAACACCAACCAACCAACCACCACATGACATACCTGCAATGAAAAAGCGTTAAGGAAAAAACGTTATTTGTATTCATATTTTATGTAAAATCATTTGAAAAGAGATTTCTATTAGCTCACTGCACCGCTACGAAAATAAACAAAAAGCAGCACAAAAATGCAGTGCAATAATTTTTGAATAGTGTGTCAACATTTGCAAAATGCATAAAGTCAACTTCCGGCTGTAAAAATATGCACACAATATGTGTTTGCTTGTATGTAAGTGTGTCTGAACGAGAGCAGCGAAAGCAAATATTGTCATAATCATCAACATCATCAGCCAGCGCTATTGTTGCTTGCATAAATATGTTTCAATTCAGAGCGAGAGGGGAACGGCGAAAGGGAAATAGAAAGAAAACTGCATAACGCTCGCATGTGGCGCAATTAGAGATGAGTGTGCCGAGTGGGGGCTTCCCCTCCGGGTAGCACGCTGCCATCTCTGGCTGGCAAATGCATTTTAGTTAGTTGTCATGTTGCCTGCCTGACAGCGCTCATTACTTGGGTATCAGACGGGGATTTTTCCTGTACCAGAGACAAAAGGAAAATGCATAGAAAATGTCAAGAGAAGGCGACTGAGCAATAGCAGTTTCTAGTATATTGCACACAAGTTCCTTTTGCTCAGGAAACAAAGACACCAGACAATTGTGAAAATAATACAAAACTATAAAAATAGAAACGTTAACCGTATTGTCTGAACGAGCAGGATCATTGGGTAGGCAGTCAGGTAAAAAAGCAAGGGAAAAAAGGAGCAGCTGGGTAATGCAATTTGATATGGGAAGTTGCATTTCCCAGGGGAGGGAGGATGCAAGAACTAATTTTTGTACGCCACTTTAATTCTTTTGGCCCAAACTACTTAACTTCATTTTCTTTAGTTTTCCTTTTGCCGGTTGCAGCAATGCTGCTTGATTTCTTTTAATGAAAAATTTGTTGCAACGTTTTATATAACAAAATGCAGGCAGCTAAAGCAGCAATAACAACAACATTGTTAAACAAAGCGATGGATGTAACTCTGTAACTCTGCTTCTGCCAATTCCTTGTCCCCCTCCTCGGCGTCTCCTCCTGCTGCTCTTGGCTGTTACCGACTTTCATTTGCTTTTTGGCTTGGCTCGGGCTGATTATTTTTAACTGGCAAACAGCTAATTAAGTATGGAGTAGCATTTGTTGTTGCCGTTGCGCCCGCTTCTTTATTTTTTGTCGTTTTGTTGTTGTTGTTGTGGCTGATGTTTTTTATTTCACTTTGTTGTTTTTTTTTTCTTTTCTTTCTGTGTTTTCAGTTTGTTAAAAACGTCTGGCGAAGGGCGCTTTTGTTGCTAGCGAAAGAAGGTGCAACTAAGTGCGTCTTGCGGGAGGCAAACGGAAAACAAAGTTGCAATAAATGACGTAAAATGTACGAAGGTGGCAAATGAGGATGGCAGATTTTGTACACTTGGCAAAAAAAAAAGGTTTATGGTAGAGAAACACATTGAATATTGAACGGTTATTGTGCTTTTGGTGACTTAAGGAACATCGTTCGACGTGATTTTCATACATATTTTCTATTTAAAGTAAGTTGAAGTAGGAAAATAGTCCTTTCAAAGGTAAAAGCTGAACCCGAACCTGTTCCGAACCTAAGATTTCGGTTCGGTTCAGCCAAAAAGGGGCGGAATGTGTGATATAAAAACTTAGAATAGAATTAAGATTTGCCTATAAAAGGTTCGAACCATAAACCTTTGCCCAAAAACCTCTCGAGCCTGATATTTTCGTACCATTGATAAATTATGTTAATTTTGATCATTTTATGGTTTGCAGCCCTGTTTTTTACATTTAATGCCTGATATCTATGCCCTTTGCCGCCAAAAAGTTCACAGTTCGTCGTTTCGTCCACGAAGTTATACTTTCTTACGAACTTGACACAAAGTTCATCGTTCGTCGCTTCGACTAGGCATGTTAAAAACTTGAATTCTAGCAGGCAGATTACTAAGCCGACAAACAAAAGAGAGAGAAACGGCCATATAAACCAACGTAGTCAAACCGACCCACGATGAACGACGTGCAGGGTTTATAGTATTCATTTAAAACTCTAATAAAACCCCTTAAGTAAACCTTTTCGTTGGCCCAGACTGCTAAATGTTCGCTTAGAGCAGGCGACAGCAACTAATGCTAGCGCAGTCACTAACACAAATAGAACAAAACCAACAGTCAAATGTGCTTCTTCAACATTCCTGTCCCAAATTCAAGAGTGCCTACTCAATCAAGGCATATAGCTAATGCAATGGCATTTCTTTTCTCATTTTGTTTCAGTGTACTTAGCTTGGTTAACTGAGTTTGTCGTAGTTATGTCGTTTATAATAAAAACCATTCCAGCAACTTGACGCGACTTTAATGGCTGTTGGATGCCGCTTGCTTGCTATGGGCGTCCTCTCTTCTCTGGCTGTGTCCCTGCTGCCTGCATCTTTTCAAATCAAATGAGTGTGCAGCCGGAGCAGAAGCAACAACAACAACAACAACGAAAATAAACAAAACAAAAATGCCAAGCAGTCTGAAGTCGTCGACGTCGTCGTCTCCCCTCCGCTCTCTCCTACCATTCTTTTCTTCTGGCTGCATTCTGCGGTTTTGCCTGCATGTAAGTGGCCTCCTTGCAGGATTCTCTCGCTGGCATATAACTACATTTAGCATTATATCGACATCTGTTCGGCAAAAAGTCATCAAAAGTACTAAAAAGCAAAACAAAGTTGCCCAAAAGAGAATAAAAGTTTTGCTCCTGTGGAGTAAAGGGAACTGGAGCTGGAGCTGGAGCAAGTGCAGCATTGCATTTTGCCGACTTATTTTGTTAGCATTTTTATTTCTCCCCAGTTTGAAGTGGGGAAATACACAAAAATAAGTAAACAAGGATTTTAAGCAGAGTATTGATATGGCATATACTGGGGCGGGGAGGGGGAAGTCATACATAAATCAACATAGAAACCACAACTTCCGTAATTGACACATCGCTCTTACAAAACGACACCAAACAGATCGTTCTCATCTTGCTTTTATAAATAGATCATCATAAAAGTCAAACTTCCCTGCCATTCATATACAAATTTCCACCACCAGTAGACCAGTTCTTCTTAAGAGCTGTCATATATCATTTCTAAGCAACTAAACAAAAAAAAGCCCTCATTCTCCCGCACAAATCTTCTCCAGCTGCGTCACTAAAGCTATTAACTAAAGAGCTGACATAATTAAAAGGCGTGATGCGTTCGGCGCAACTGGCAGAGCTCTCATTTCTTCTTACGTTGACATCTCGATTTCCCTAGATACTCCTCTCCCGCCCTCCACGTTGCTGCCTTCTTAATGCCATAAATAAAAATCAGTTTATGTGCGACTCTGAAAAACTTTTCTTTATGCGCTTTACATAAAAATAAACCACACATAGAGAGCAGAAGCCAGAAGGGAGAAGTGGGGAAAAAAATGAACGTGATATCAAGTTTCGAGCATAAATCAAGCTCACGCCCCCGACCAGAAAAACAAAAACAAAACCGCACAGTTCCCCCCCTCCCCCTACTTTTCTTCATTTCACTCAAACTTTTAGCCAAAACACTAAAAACAACTAATTTATGACGACGAACTGCATAGTAAATATTTTTATTAAATATTTTATGGTTTTCATTACACATCGACACCAATTTCTGTTTGCTTTATTAAAGCTTGTGTGGTGGCGCACGGAGCAAGCACATGATGCATATGGAACGCAAAAAGGAGAAAGAAAATTTGGTAGCAAGTGGGGAAATTTCACTTTTGCAGTCAAGTCAGCAGAAAATCCCAAGACGATATGGGATGCAAACAAAAAATAAAAACGAAATGCGACGCAGACAACAAATAAAATGGGTGACAAAGATGAGGAATATGCAGACAAGCAAGTGTGTGGACTATGGCAGTACCCCGTGGGTATACACCAAAAGTTTGTTTTAGAATGAACAGAACGAAAACTCATTTTCGAAGTAGAGTGGGTGATTATGCAGCGAATGGTAGAATACTCTTAATCCTTTCAATAAGCAGTAAACAATAAGGCGATTATGATTTGGGACTGATACTGTTCAGTGGTTCAGTGAGATGTTACAACTATGGTTCGATTTACAGAAAATTTGTAGATTTTGGTTCTGAGAACGGTTCACATCTTTTACATAATTCTAATAATGCTCAAACAACAGAGGATCCATGATCCATGATCTTCTTGAAAGCATATAAGCTGATCCAACATCTCAATGAACTGAATTGAACCGAACCGGTTTGTTTCATTTGGCGATTATCGATTCGGTTCGATTTCGCTTTGGTTCAGCATATTTTAATTCAGTTCAAAAAGAACATAGAAAGTGTAGTGAAATGGATAAGAAAACCCAAAGGAAGAAAGCAGTGGTGAAAGCAAAATTGATCATGGAATGGCAAATTTAAAAGAGAAAAGTAAAAATGAAGAAAAAATCGTACACATTGTGTAGAAAAACGAAAGGAGGTAAATAAGTTGGGAAAGCAAGAATAAAACGAAAATAAAAAAGAAGAAGGGACAGAAAAGAGTAAAAATGGATAAAGAAATGAGTTAGAAAGAATATAAAAAAATTTGAAAATTACAAGGAGATAGAAATAAGGATAAATCTCAGGTTAGAAAGTCGGTCATGTCAGACTATAATGCACTCTGTACGCCCAGCGTTTTTGCTAGAAACGGTGTAGAGCAGGGGTGCCCACAGCCTATGCGTGGCTACCTCATTCGATGCTGTTTTACGCAGTGAGGATAGGAAAGCAAGTAAATCGACCGCAATCTTCTGTGCTCACCAACACAAGCACTCTTTTCGCACAAAGCAAAACGGCAAGATTGTTTCCACTCATCTTGGAACTTGGCAAAATCGAAACCAAAAGAAAATTTGCAAAGAGAGTCCCTAGCGTAGATTTTGTTGTTGGTGACGAATGATGTTGTGTGCATCAGATAGCCAGGATCACACAAATTGCAGCCTGTCAATAATTGGTTTTCTATTTCGTATGGTTGTTGCTGCTTTAGAAATATTTTCTTCATTTGTATTGCTGTCTACGAGGCCATAAGCTGTCCCTGGGCATCTCTGGTGAAAAGGTTAGGGTTACAGTATCACCTTTTTCCAATTTATGAACGCAACATTGCAATTTGATTTAAAAGTTTTCTGTTGTCTCCTCCGCAATTTTGATCTAAGTTTCAGAGAAGTAAGGCTATGCAAAGGGGCTAGGGCATTTATGTCTATTCAAAACGTCATAAGGCATTTCTTCCTTTGATAAATTATAAAAAATACCTCCAAAATGTTTCCTTCTCTCACAAAAAACTTAATTTTATTAATACTTTTTATCATTTTCTCGAACTTCCCCCCCCACTATCCGCTGCTTAATAAAATGACTTACTCCAGCTACTAAGCATACTTTGTGCAATTTAATATAAATATATACACTTTCCATACCCTTTAAGAATCTTTCCGTGGGACCCAAAAAAGAAGGGAAAAAAATGTGTATAATAAAATGTGCGAAATGCTTTTGACAATTTCATTCAATTTCCAACTTATTTCAACAAATTGTTTGACTGTCAACGAGGCGCAGCTAAACAGAGTGTGGTGGAGCCGAACGGTGGGATCGGGGCAAAGGGAGCGGCGAACCAGTTTCCAGGCGCGATTTGTCACCGCAGCCAAAAAGCAATCACATGTGCACACTCAGCAGAGCAGCAACTCCTCGTGGGTCTGGGTCGTGCACCATAACAGAGCAGCATCAGCATCAACAATAACAACAACCAGAACAACACAATTGTCTAATTTTAGAATCTTTAAGATACACTCAAAAAGATATCGCCACAGACAGGCTGGAGGCCTTGTCATCGTATTAGGTGTAATATAAAAGTCATTTAATGACATTGACTGACATTTTGATGTTTCATAAAAAGCAACTCAAGGCAGACGGCAGGCAGGCAGAGAGGGAAGACACACACATCTGCACACACACACACAGACACAATAGTTTGACAATAGCAATAAAAGGCCTACAGCAGCAGCAGCACCACCACCAGCAGGCTTCTCTGACAGACACACACACTCCATCTCCATCTCCATCTCCTGCTTGACGTACTTGTCGTATCGCCTGGCATCTTCATTGTTGGAGACTTCCTTCTTCTACCATCACTTGGCCATTATTGTTGGCATTTCCTTGGTCTACATTGGCGCGCGAGATTTTCCACATATTCAAAATTAATACGTTGCGCCATATCCTAGACACATTTGTAAGCACGTGCTGCTGCTGCTCCCTGTGAGTCGTTGCCTGGCCCTGGTCCTGGTCCCGGTGCGGCTTTCTAACAGTAAAATGCCAAAATCTTTGAGCAATGCGTGGAAGCAAGTCGCTTTTGTGTGCAGGCAAAACTGTGGGGCCTTTAAAAAAAAGTTGAACCATTTTTAAAGCCCATATAATGCCAACAAAGCAAGCTAAGGATTTTGATATGGGCGGAGGGGTGGAGTCTCATTGAATGGTTAGGTTTTGTTTCAGTGTTTTTTCTTCTTTTGCATGTTTAATACTAGCAAAACTTAACTTTTAATACATTTAAGCCAAGCACAAAGATTTTAACTTGAACAAGAAATGGGAAAATGTTTTAAAAAGATTAATAATATTTTATAGAGTTTAAAGTTCGATCTACGAAAGGGCATTGAAGCTTGCGTTTACCTGTAAGGTGAGGAAATCTCAATAGGTGTCTCAAGACAATCTATGGACTTTAGTCAAAAAAGGGTATATTTAAGTGTAGAGCAGACGGAAGTATCTCCTACCCCATAAAGTTTAATATATTCGTCATTGATCAGCATTGAGTCCGGGTGTGGTGCAGCGGGTAGTGTGTGCATGATATGCCTCCTTAAATGTTCAATGAAAAAGCTTTTCATTTATAATCTTACACAATCGGTCTCCTTCACTAGCTATTGGCGCCAGCTTTGAAGTAATTAGCCTTGGAAAAGCTTCTCAAACTTTGCCCTAGTTAAACTGTAGGTCCAAAATATAAAATGGTAACAATGGTAAACCCTAAAAAAAGGGAACCGAAATGACATTAAACCTTTAACTTTTCTTAACGCACTCTTTGCTACACCAGTGAGAGCTTTGAATCGCTCTTTCATATCCTAAGCTCTAACATAAGTGTATGTTGCGCATGGATTTGTGTGTGTAGTGCAAGTTCTTCAGTCATATTTGTCACATCAGGCTAACAGAATGTTAATAAGTTAACACTAATGTTAACATAATGTTGATTATAACAGGATAGTAATAAAGAATATATCAAAGTCAAAGTGTTTTAATGCTTTTCGGCAGATTTGCATCTAACATTTTCACAAAATGAAACAGGATTAAAGAAATTAGATGCTTTGAGTTGATGAATCAGTGAGTCAGTGCCTCCAAAATATTTGAAGGTAAACAAAGTATAAAATTACCTGCTTGACCAATGATTCCACTCTAAAGCTTCTCCTCCACACAACAGATTACTTTCAGTTTTGTCGCTCCCGTTTTGTTTACAATTGATTGCATTTCTCAACATTTTTATTAATATTATTTTTCAACTTGAAGCGCGCTCTCAGGTTACTGGACGGAGAGCCCTTCTTAAGTTTCCAGGGGTTTTATATGCATATTGATGCCACTTAATACTTTCAAGCGAGGGCTCATCTCTTTCCCCCGCCGTTTTTGCACTGCTTATGCGCCTTTCTCTGCCCCCCCTTTCCCCACTCCGCGTTTCAATTAAACTTTGCACCGTTGCACCAACTAAGTCGGCTTGTTCACAACTTGCCACCCAAGTTGGGGCGTTATATTCTTCTTCTTATTCTTCTTGCTGGCTGCCTAAGCCGCGTTTAAATACCTCGCCTTAATTTTCCACTAATCTGCATAGCCTGGACCTGGACCCAGACCCGGACCCGTTCATTGAGTGCTGCCAAGTCCGAGGGAAAAACCTTTTAGCGTGCATTAAGCCAAAGAGGCAACAAAAAACTATGCCAGAAACTGTTTTTTAAATGCTTGCCGCCTTCTTCTTATGAATTTAATTTCAGCAGCGTAATTACTTTGTAAACACATGAGCAGACCAGACCCGGCGAGAAAGAAGGAAAAAAAGAGCCCCAGACAGGCCAAAAAACAACACAAAACAACAAAAACAGCGAAAGAAACTCAGAACTTTAGCCCAGGGAATTGGCCAAGAAGTGCAGCTGCATCATGGGGTGGTCCTTCGACCTGGTCAGTAGTCTTTTGGTCTTGGGGTGTGTTGTGCAACGAACCAACATAAAAAGTTATGAGTGTCTTGTGAGTTTTGTGCCAAAGTGCGGTTTGCAAGTTGCGCCTTCCTGCCCTTCGCAACCAACCTGGGATCTAGAGTTGTGCTACCTGCCTTTGCCTTTTTGCTACTTGTTAAAATTTATGCGGTAAATTCTTAGCGCGCACTTTATGTTCGAAGCAAAAGTTAGTGCTACGTGTGGAGGATCCTCTCTATGGTGGGTTACACACCGGCCTTCCGACCACAGAAACTATGCCAAGTGTCTGACGCGCTCGGTTTGGCTTGGTTTTTTGAGACTTGGGCCGGGCCGGCCGCCTCCTGGTTGCCCAGCGTCTGGAGACGGGGAATGAAAGAGAGTCGGCCAGGAGCCGTTGGCAGGTAGGTGATAAATTCCTAGTGCATGTCAGCACAGCAAGGAATAGTGGTGGGGCACAGTGGGATACCCTGTCAACTGAAAGCAAAATTGTATAATTTTTGTAAATTTTCAAATTGATCCTTTTAAGCTCGTATCATTGTTGTCTTGAGTGTTTGGAAAGCCAAATCCTACAATCTTAATAGAGTAGAAATATCGTTTCGATGTCTTTTTCAATTTGGAAAAATTGTTCAAAATTTTGAAAGTTATAAGAACCTCATCATGTATCTCTGAAGTGGTTAGTTCTATAATTTTGAAAAAACAAGAATAGCTTCTTATCATTTAGAAAAATTTTCAAAAATATTTAAAACGAATATTGAATTAGTAGCTGATATCGAATTCATCCTAAAATTACATGAGAGGATAGATATTACATTGCTAAATTTTGGAAAAGTCGAAATAGCTTTTCGATTTGAAATTTAACTCCTTAGTAGAAACTAAAAAGAAATTCGGTTGATCAACGTTGGTTACAAAAATCTAGCGGAAGGCCGCAACTTCCTGGGGATCTATACAACATAGAAAACTTTGACGATAATACAAATTTTAGAAGCCGAAATTAATACTAGACGTTTTTAAGATATTTCTTTCTTAGATCGTTAAAGTGGAACCATAGAGGAAGTATTAACATCTAACGGAAAAGATCGATCGATTTTTTTCAATAACAATGGATATGCCAGTTCCAAAATGACTGAACTTCTTAGATAATACCAGAAACGGTATATAAATATTGAATAAAAAGCATTGACTGGTATGGTTTTGTGATATTCTGAAGTCTATTGGCTTAAATATAGTTTTCAGAGCTTACTAAATCTCAGTTTCAGGTTAATAATATCTATGTGCTTTATTATAACTGAAGCAATTGGAGTCAGAAAACGCTTCTTCTAAATACTTTTTCTCAAGTAAAGCTTTCATTAGGTGCGTAAATCAAGAAGAAGTCAAAAAAAAAGGGGCGCGACATCAACAGCTACAAGAAACAGAAATCTCTTAAGAAGAAACCTAACAGAAATCTAGCGAAAGGATATACTTTGAGTACCTTTAGTACAGAGAATATAAAGGTGAGCTTAATTTTAGATAATAGTATTTTATTTGATCCTAACCTTTGGATTGAAAATTTGAGTACGACTCGTTATAAGAAAGGCTTGGACTATACTAAGGTGAAGCTTCTTATTCGAAAAGAGACTACGCAAACATCTGTATTCAACCCAATTCTGACAAAGGTAAGGATGGAATAAAGCAGCGGTGGGCTTGAAATTTGAGTTTGAAATGTTAGTCTGTGATCGAAAATCTAATCGAAAGACTTTATTTTCCTGATTTTATGCTAAATTAAAAACAATTTATAAACACTTTCACGTCTCCTCTTTTGCTACACAACCAGCTGCAGTAACCAACCCGCCAATACCCTCGCCGATAGCTTCTAGAAAGGGGAGAAACCAAAGCTGCTGCACTTGGCGTAGGCCCGCGGATGGACCTGCTTTGGAGTGTCATTTATTGAATTTTAATTTCGTTCTTTGAGGATGCAACGTCCCATAAATCGATGCTTGCAAACAACCAACGAACCAACGAACCAGCCAACCAGACAGCAGCATCCATTCCCCCATTCCAATTCATTGCTATCTGTCTTCGCATCCTCTCCTCTTGGCCGAGCATCCGTCCATCCATCTGTCTGTTAAGTGCCGCGACGCAAATATTATTAAAGTTTTTGGTGCGTTTCAGCGTGAAATTGATTTTCATACGCCTGCTCGGCCACAATCAAATTGCCGAAGCATGCACGTTAAATAGTAAAATAAAAAAATACCCATTCACATATCCCTCCCCCTCTCTCACCCTCTCTCGGCACATGTATGTGTGTATATTTTTAATTTAATAAGTGGCATATACGCCCACGCTATTCAAATACCCGTGCCCAGGTTTGTTTTTCTGCTTGAATTTTTTTTCGGTACAGAGTTTTGAGATCTGCATGCAAGTCACATTCTCGATTGCCAATCAGCGTACAATTGAAGCTGCATTAATATAACAACGAGGGGAGCAAAAAGCTGATGCTACCAAAAGGGTACACACCTCAGACCGAAAAATAGTAAAAGGTTGCCGTTGACATATGAGAAAAAAGTATATATATGTATATAAAAAATCAACAACAAATTACAAATAACCAACAAAGAGATTTGATTTTTATGCACGTAGAAAACCGAAAGAGAGAACAATTGAACGTGCATGCGGCGGTCGGTGGGATGGAAACATTCGCCAAAAAGGTGATGCATCAAAATCGTTTTCAATCGAATTTGCCATCGAGAAAAATGTGTGCTCTTGAAAGATGGAAAGTCTGCAAAGTGCATTATTTGATATGATAAGACATTGTATGGGTTGGGGGTTGAAAGGCAGCGGCGTTTGAAATGTTAAAAACTTTGTATAAGAAAACAAGAAACATTGGTCCTCCGAGCCGGATGTTTTTAGATCTACGATGAATATTTATATTTTGAGTTCAATGTGTGAAGTTTAGGGCTCGTTGTAAGAGTAAATTTTGATTACAATTACAACGAGAGCGTAAGTTAAAGTCGGCCCTGCCCGACTTCGAAATACCCGTTACTCAGCTCAGCTCGGATAAGTATGCAACATTTTTTTAACTCGGCCATTTATTACCCGATCCTTTTGAAAATTTGTGAGATTGTAGATATTGGCCACATAGACTACACTGCAAAATCTGAGCTCGATATCTTGTGGGAGTTATTAAATATTTTGTATTGCGGGGGCGGGAGGGGGCGTGGCCAAAATTTGAAACAAACTTGATCTGCCTACAGACAATACTAGCATACGTATAAAATTTGGTTGCTCTAGCTCTTCTAGTCTCTGAGATCTAGGTGTTCATACAGACGGACGGACGGACGGACGGACGGACGGACGGACAGACGGACATGGCTATATCGACTCGGCTGTTGATGCTGATGAAGAATATATATACTTTATGATATCGGAGATGCTTCCTTCTGCCTGTTACATACATTTGCACGACTTTAGTATACCCTTTTTACTCTACGAGTAACGGGTATAAAAATCATACGATTATCAGCTGATATTAAAGACACGTCCTGTCCAAATGGATTTTTTTGGTCCTCCTAACCGGATGATAAATTTGAACCGATCCAAGCCGTTCGTCTTAGCACCTGTCGTTCGATCTACAGTTTCTTTAAAGTTCAAAACTATTAGAGCAAAGCAGACATTGGTCCTTCGAGCCGGATGACAGTTTATCGCTGAATATAACTCATCTATACCGAACCAAACACTACTCTTTTGCATTTATGGTTCTGCCTAATCAGTTTCTTTAAGAATCATATGTTTTAAAGCAAAGCAGACATTGGTCCTTCGAGCCGGATGGCTGTTGTTCTATGTATACAACCAATTTAATGCAAATAGCAAATATTTGGTCCTTCAAGCCGGATGATTGTGTTTTCAATGCAAAAATCTAGTCTAAACCAAACCAAGCCTTTGACTTTAGCAATTTTCGGTTCAGTTCTATATTATAGAATGACTTTCGCTTAGTTTACGAATAACATGGCCCCACCAAAGACCCTAAAACTCGACAAGATGAGTAACCAGTCTTACCGGTAACAGGCAAAAGGAAATTTCAGTATGAATCTTTGATTTTACAGAAGTCTGCGAACAAACCTTGCAAAATTGAAGGACCATATTGCAAATTTCCCATCAATCTTAACTGGCTTACGTTTGTATATGTTCTAGAGTCCTTATGTCCCACCCTTTGAAAGTTTTAAATTCACCCCTAAGATCATGATTTACTTTCCTTTTCAATTACTTCCAAACTCAAGCGATTCGCGACATAATGGGTAAGTTATTATACCAAAACCAGTGTTAAGTTCTACAACCCAATTTTAATAACATCCTGACCCTTTTTTTTTAAGAGCGCCTTTCCTTATCACTGGTAATTACCATTTCCATTTACCCTTTTAGCCAACTCAGGAAGTCTTCATTTAAATGTGAAACGGATATCCAAAATCAATTCTCTCCAACAACTCCGTTTCCAACTGCATTAACAATTCAAAAGCACTCCCCAAAAACATTTTTCCTTTATGTGATTGCCAGTACTTTGAAAAGCATCTGCAAAACATTGATTTCAAATGGCCTTTTTCGGCGAGTAGAAAATTTCAAATGCAAATGGCCAAAACTGGTAGCCCCGCACACACAACACTAATCAAAAAACTAAATGCACAAAACTAATGCCATTAATTCCAGTAGACAAAATCTGAATGGGGAACTGCTGGCTGTTGCCATAATTGACCCACATCATTAGCCAAAAGGAAATGAGCTGCTGCTGCTGCTGCTGCTGCTGATGCTGCTGCTGATGCTGTTGCTGCAAGTTGAGTCGACCCCGAAAAAATAGAAAGAGGGATCCAAGGACTTGGATGCTGCGAATACAAATTACTTGAGAAAAAATAAAAATAAAAAACTTTAACGCAGCAAAAATTTTTATTTTGCCATACTTCAAATGAAATTATCTGAGCTTTGCATGACGGGTTGGGGGCGTTAAGGGTTGGGGGTAGGGCAGGGTTGTAGGGGGGGTGGTTGCATTTGCTGCTGTATTGTGCAGCTGTTGAAAAGAGGGCACGCACACTGCCAATTTGTGTGCGGCAATAAAAAAAAGCATAAAGCAGCGCCCTCTACGCTTGATGCCTGCTGCTGCTATGGCCGCTGCACAGTGGGGGCGGTGAACCGAAAAACTGCGAAAATTAAGATGCAATTATTCCAAAGTTGGTACAAAAGTTTTTCATATTAATCAAGGTTTTCTTATCGGCTTAAATGGTTATGCTTTTTCGTTTTGGTTCATATTTAGAAGGTGCCTGAAGTTCAATTGTCCTAACCGAGCTTAGGTATAAAGTAACTCGATCATTAAAGATGATATATCATGATTAATTATACAAACAAAGTTGGCCTTGAGTTGTAAGTATTTGCGTAGAACAAGTTTGGTGTTTTCAAATGAACAAATATTTGTATGCAAACAAATTTGCGCACATGGTTAAGACAAATATTTGTTCAAAGTTTGCGCGAAAACTTGTTGGTGTTCCCACTTAAGGCAAACAAAGTTATTTGCGTAAATTATTTGCTTGTGGAATGCAAACTATTTGTTGTTCCCACTTAAGGCAAACACAAATATTTGCTTTTCTGACCTTACCTTGAGTAAAACTTAAGGCAGATTTTCTAGATTTAACAAATTAAGGCCAACAAATTTGCTGAATTGCTTAAGACACATATTTGTTTAAGGTTTGCGCGCAAACTGTTTGGTATTCCCACATCAGGTATACCAAATTATTTGCTATTTGTTGGCAAACAAAATATTTTGCGCAAATTATTTGCTTGTGTTAATATATCTTAAGTAAACTTAAAGCATCTTTTCTAGATTTAAATTTCTAGATTTTTCGACTTTTTTAACTACTGTGCGTCGCTGCTGTTCCTGCTACCGATGCTGTTTACGCAGTCCAGCTTGGTGGGCACCCCCTAAGACCCCGGCGCAGACAAAAAGTAAACTGTATTGCAGCAGCCTTTCGCTCTCCAAGAGTCCTCCTAGCCATGCTTTATGTATGTGTTGTCCTTGCCCAGGCTGCTGATGCTGCTGCTGCTTCTACTTCAACTTGGTGGTCCCAGCCCGGGCGCCAAATTACTTTGCATAACCATGCAGCGATAGCAAACTTATGTGTGTGTGTGTGTGTGTGTGTATTTTATAAAGTAAAACAATTCTGGTGAAAACGAGAAACTTGGGACTTCATGATGGGGCACTTAAACTAGTTCAAAAATTTTCAATGCTCGTCAACCTCGGCTTTCTTTTCCTCATCACTAAAACGTATCATGTCAACCCAGAAGGCATAACGTATCGTGTAAATAAAAACAAATATGTATGTAGAGGGGAATAGGAGCAGGAGCAGGAGGAGAAGGATGTTTTTGTTTATGTGCACAGTGTGTTGGCATTTTATATACTATACTTTGCTTTATGGCACCCCAATGTACACAACAACAACAACTGGCTCGGATGCAACTCACAAGCCGAACCCTTCCACTTGAACCCAGCGGGCGGTTGAACGAAGTCCTGCTGTGAGCTCTAGTTCTATGCAAACTAACCTCGAGTAGGCGCCACTTTTCAAGAGTGCGTCAGCTGGCTGCTGGTTGCTTGTACCTTCGATTTGTTGACCTTACTCTTGGTAGATTCTGGACTCTGGGTCAACCCCCTGCCAACCAATTATAACTAAACTTTGAACACTCACCCATCATGTCCAGTTCGCTGGCTGTTTTCACTTGGCTGCCCCTTTACACCTTACATTAACTATGCTCATCTACGGCACAAAATACAGAGAAAAAAAGTCCATCCCCCTTTTTGCCACTTGAGTTAGCCACGTTATTTGTATGCAAACCTTGTAGAAGTTTCACCCTTCCTCACAAATCTAACCAGCTGACTGTTGTCTTACCCCCCCTGTCACCCTAGTGTACCCTTAGTTTCCCTTCGTTTCGGCACCTAGCATCCCTCCGGTCTGTTCTGCGTTTCCCTTCTTTAATGTCATTTTGTAGCATTTTTAATACCCTTGCTGAGGGCATATACATTATGTGCAGTTCTTTTAAATGCCAAAAGGGAAATGGAAAGTTGAAATAATAAAGTAAATTATTTTTTGGGGTTGAGTTGAACATTTAGACTTGATTCTGGTTGAATCAAGGCAAGAAGCTGGGTTTTAGAGTGAAAAATTGGTTCAAACTCCGCAAAAAAGGAAACGATATGAAAACTCGCAGGACTTCTTTCCTGCTTCAAACTTTCTTAAAACGCAGTTTTGTAATTTTCTTAAAAAGCCATTAATACGCAAGTTTAATTTGCCGCAAACCTCAAAAACAGCCAGACAGATGAGTTTAATTAGCAGTCAAGTAGCTTCTTCACCAGCGAAGCTCAGGAGAATGCAACAGATAAGCCGACCAACGGTTTGGATAGCTGCCGAAACTTCAAAACAGGCGAGCAATCGATTACAGAATAATCCAGAATAATCCGGCTATTACGATTAAGTACGCGTATGCTTCTAATTTCCGGCTCAGATCATTATTAACCTACACAAATGCGTTGATCAAACGGAAAACGGATCGGAATCCTTGGAAAAGATGTAATCTTATATATTCCTTACAGTCGTCTACTACAAACCTAGAGATCCTCGTAAGGAAATTAAATTATTATAAATAATGATTCATTCAATCTCAAACTGGAGAAAATGCCCGAAAAAGTCTTCAAGCTAACAATTTTGATTTGATCAGAACGAGTTCAAGTCCGGTTTGTACGTAAAGTGTGAGAAAAATTCGACGATTTTGTGTGGGGATACATTTTGTTTAATCTGCTTTTCCAAACGATATTTTATGTTTGTAAATCTCCAAGCGACTGTTCCCAAAGTGTATATAAACTTCGGCGCCCTGTTTCTGGCATTTTCCTCTATTTTAAGTTATTTATTTATTTTAGTCTTGTGTCCCTTAAGGACTCACCTTCGTCTAACTCCTTTTGCAGCTGCTTTACTGCAGCATCTCCTGCATTTTCTCCTGCTTTTTTATTTTTTATTTTATTTTCGACTTTGTTTGGCACTTTATTTATATTTAAATTTTGTACCTCAAAGAGTAAGTATTTAGTTTGCCGTCGTTCGCTTTTTTGCCTTGAGCTTAACTGGAAAAAGTTATTTTCGGTTGGGGGAGACGGGCTGGCTTTGCGGCCAAGAAATATGGCCCAGGCTGGCAAAGATAAGTAAGTTGGTGGTGATTGTCAACGCTAGGCGCACCTGATACCTCCTACGAAAGTGCATCCTAAAGCATCAACAACTTTTGCCAGGCTTCCTGTTCGATATTCTGCCGCACCCGTCCCCGTTGCCGCCCTCGTTCGTCTCCTTCTTTGCCTAGATAAGTAAAGGCGAAACTTTTAATCAAGTGCAGCTCCTGCTGCTGCTGCTGTTGTTGCTCTAGGGGTCGTATATAATAATTTCTATGTAGCTAGTTTATGACCTGGGTTCCTCTTAAAAAAAAACAACAACATAACGCAAAACTTTAATCGAAATGTTTTACTTCAATCAACGCCACATTCACTTCCCTGCTGGGTTCCAGTAGGAGCAAAACTTTCACCACTTGTCGTCTGGCTGTCCTCCTGCTGCTGGTGCTGCTTGCCTGGCGCTTTTTCACTATTTATCATTGTCAACTTGAGTGCGACGTTTGGCGCTGATGCAACCGACGGTCGCGTCGTTGATTTATCTTTCCGCTAAGCAGATGTAACATTATACGCCACAAATACATCCGACGGTCGTTGCTGCCGCCGCCGCCGCCGCTGCTGCTACTCGTTGACAACTCTCTAGCCCAGGACGTGGAGTATGTCGGTGCTTTACGGAACGGGCCCAAGCCCAGGGGTGCAATATTTCGTATATTGTCAAATGGGGCAAGGCAACACGACACAAAAAAGGGAAAGAATAACTATTCGTTATTCTTGTTGTTTTTGTTTTTTTTTTTTTGGGCTACCGAAAGACGTCGACCAGAGCTAGTGGACAATTGTTTTGAGCTTGGGGTATGTGGGACTTACCCACTGAGCGGTTGAGTTATAATTGAAATGTGTTGGTGGAATTACCTAGAAAGAAGAGAAGAAAAGGCGGTGGTTAGAAGAGTAAGTGGTAAATGGAAATAAACTTTAATTAAACTAAAAAATTATGGAAATTTTTTTGCATGCCGAAGATGAATGCAATTTTAGATAAAAGTTTGCAAGGAACTTTTTAAGCACAACTTGTGGGAAAAATAAAAGGATTAACACTGAGAAAATTGCATTCTTCTTTAGGATAGTTTGTAGATTAAACATCAAGTTCAAGAAGATTCATTTGATCTCGCACTTCGGTTTGGAAATTGAAGTATGAGACCTAACGGATACTTAATACATGTCCGAAAGCATTAAAACAACACAGAAATCCGTGTTTCAATCCAAAATGTCTCTAATTCGACATCAAATCCACCTGACTCCAGATTGAAGTAAGTATAGATTTCAAATTCAAAGCGAAAGAGCAAACGAAACCGAAAGCAAAAACATTCCTCTTACAAATACAGTGAGGCCTAATGGATACACACACATACGCAAAGGCTTCTATACATTTTTGGTAGATTTTTGCACTTGTCCTGCCTTGAAATTCCCAAACAGTTATAGCATTGCTGAATTAAGGTGGAGTTTATTGAAGATATGACCAAGGGTATGTAATGACCTCGAGCTGGTAAGTACTTGCTGGATTGGAAAACTTTAGTGCAATATTTCTGTCATTTATAAAACTACAAAGACCATACTTTAAAATGGAGAAACTTTTCTGGAGCTGGTACGGTTCCGTCCATTTAATAGACAAGAAGACACCAAAATGATTGACTAGTGCAGTTAAGTGTATTCTTATCCAAACTCGTCATAAATAAATCGTTTATACCATAGTTTCAAAAGAGAGTCTAGAGACCTTATCACGTTTTAGTGCCTACACAAAGTCTGAAATAAACGGATTCTGGAGATAAGTTGAACCCCAATCAAAAAATGGCCCACTTTAAGCTGAAAGTGCACAAAAACGGTCTATGCAACGTATAGTTAGCAGTAAAACAAGTGCCAGTGCATCCACATTATTGGTATAAAACCTAATCTTAAACCAATCACCGCTAGGTGCCGCTTCTCTATTAAAAATTCCATCTTCAATATCTACATATTTTAACGTCGCAATGCAAATCTATAGCTAGCGGGTATCCATGAACGCCACATTTTCCCCCACCTCTCCAAAAAAAAAAAAGAAACTATAACATTCCCTCTCCATCTCCTGGGTAGTGTTTTAAATTTTTGAACAATCGCCGCCAGCAGCAGCAAAAATGTCGATTTTTTTTTTTGGCAGAGAAAAAAAAGATACAGCTTCCCAAGCAAAACGTTTGCTCGTTCGGCAGGTCAAAAACTTTTGGTATTTTTTTTTTTTTGGTTGCACATGGGCACGGCTGGCGAGCAAATGAAACTGGAGAGACCCCAGAGACCAGACGAGGAGACCAGACCCCAAGCCCGAGAGATTCCAACCAAAAGCTAAGCTTTTGAACTCCCCCAGCTACGCTGCTATTATATTTATTATTATTTTGCGATTCAAACGAAGTGATATAAATGTGTCACGTTTTGCGAGTTCACACATACTGCGGATAGTGGACGCGAGGCGAGGAGGTGGAGTAGGACTGGTGCCATACAGGTAACAACAGCAACAACAACAATCAGCTAACACCAACACCAACGCCTCCTTTTGTTTTCCAGCCAGCCTCACGCTTTGCCTTTTTACTCTGATTTTGTGGTTTTTTTTTACTCGCTAACCGACCAGGGGTATCTAAGGGTATATAGGGTAGACGAAGACACAAGGAACTTTGAAAATCGTTTCTCCAATAGATTTTTGAATATATCATTTCTTCTTATTCCGTTAGATCAGTGTCGCAAGCATGATTTCTTTAAGGAGGGGACTTTATAAACCTTTTTATTATTGTATTATTAAGTCAATCGCTCAGACATAAAAAGGCCTGTGACTCTCATTCTTCTTTATGTAGAGTCAGTGGCGTTTCCAGAGGGGTTTTGGGGTGTACACCCAATATAAACCCCCACTAAACATATATATTTAAATACTCTATTTTAGATTAAGGCAGAAGTGACTGAAGAAAACTTTACTACCGCCCCTTGTAAAAATTTTGAATACGCCACTGTGTGGCGCATTAAGAAACTCAGCAAAGACTTTAAAAGATAATACTTTTTGAACACCTAATGATCTTCAAAGCAAGGCCATAGTGTTTCTATTTATATAAAGTATTGTGACGAAGTAAAGATTCCGGAATGCTAGATCATAGAGACCTTAAAAATGCAACAAATATTTTGAAAATTTTGGCGATGCTTCAAAATTTGTATCATTCAAATTACGAAGCTTTTGAGCTGTCATAAAGCTATAGAAAAAAATGTCAAAGCGATTGCTTAAACTGTTTCAATGAAATTCGCTTAACAGACTGTTAACAGAGACTTCAGTTGTTAGTTTTATATTTTAAGGTATTATTAATTAATTTTTCCCTTTGTTTTCTGATCATTCCATCAACACTTTGAAAACTTATTTCAAAGGGTATACCCAAGTCCATGCCAGCTGATGCTTATCGCTCTCTTTTTAACTTCTTTGTTTTTTTTTTTTGTAGTTTGCGCAACAATTTCGTGAGCGCTGGAAGATGATTTGTGTTTTGAACTGGACTCTACTGAAGCCAGCAGTCGACAGTCGAGGCCGCATCAGATACACGTCCAGCGGGCGTTTTGTTGTTATTGTTGGTGTCTGCATTGTTTGGGCTTCTTTTTTTGTTTTTGTTCTCGAGTTCGACTTAATTTTGTATATAAAAAAAAAGTCAGCTCTCAAAACTATAGCAAAAAGTGACTGTGTTTTGGTCCTCGGCATTGTGTTATTGTTATTGTTGCTTCTTTGCATTATTTTCCTGGACTCCAACTCTTTCTGCTGATATCAGTTGCTGTTGATCAGCATTAGCACCTCTGGTGGTGGTGGTGGTGTTGGCGGAGTGTTTTTTATCCAGCACCGCCTTGTGAATTGTTTGTACGTGTTTGGGTTATGAGGAAGGAAGGCCTTCAAGATGATCATCATCATCATCGTCGTCCTCTTGTGAGAGTGCGAAAATTATGTGCCATCAAATGCATGCAGCTGGCTGGAAGAGACCTCTCACTCTAGTGTTGAAGTTCGAACTTAATTTGATCATTCATGATCCATGCATGTGCAGAGTCAGTCGATGATAATTTGTGGGAAGTACCACAAGTAAAGATGTGCGCAATTGGAATTGTACTAGAGCACAATTGTGTGGGAAGATTTTATGCCAAAGGTGTTGATAGCAAGTGCATGGGGTTTGGCTGCGGATAATTATGATGAAATATGATTGCCATGCAATCATACATATGTATGGTATATATATATATGGGAATTTAAGTGATGAAAGCGATATTCATCGAATTGAAAGAGAGGGGAAAAACCTGGCATTAAAATTGCAAACTCATCACTGGAACTTGAAAGGGTAGTCTTTGGTAATAGATGGCGGCCTGATAATAATTATGCTGTCTTTTAAGTGAGGGTTTAGTAAGTTTTCTGCAAATGGAAACTTTTGTGACTTTAGACTTTGGCAATGTAGAGAGAGAAGAAGTAAAGGTTGATATTTTAGCAACTGTCTTTTTGGCAACACTTTTTTTTTGCAGCTCAGCTGTTTTCGTGTCTCTTGTTACTGTCAAACATGTTCAGTTTGGTTCAGTTATTATCAAAATGTAGGCCACTTTTTTATCGGAAACTTGTGTTCACCGGTAAAGCTCATTTCTAGTTGAATGGATTCGACCTTCAGTCTCTTTCTGTGCTATCTCCTTCGTCAGTTTGAAAACTATCACAACCAAACTTTGCACGACGTCTTTTAGTACAAATATGCTGCACATTTGTCGGAACCGGCCGGATCGAAGGACTATAGCACATAGCTGTCATAGAAACGACCAGTCAAAAAACTAGTTTTAGTGAGAAAAACTTTTTTCTTTTCAATGGAAACGCCTCCAAACTTTGTTTTTCTTAGTTTGATATGCTTTTCCATGATATTACCAAGTTTGGTTGAAATCGGACATCTATATAGTGTAGCTGACATAGAAAAGTAAGGCTAGAAAAATAGTCTTAGTAAGAAAAACTTTTTTGTTTTTAATGGAAGCATACTTAAAATTTGTATTTATTTTTTTGATTTGCTTTCAAACAATTCTACCAAGTTTGGTCAAAATCGGCTGACTATAGCATATAGCTGCAGTACGAACGATCGGTCGAAAAAGAAGTTCTATTGAGAAAAACTTTTTTGTTTTAAATGGACTCGACGCCAAATTCTGTATATGTTACTTTTTTAGGCTTATGCATGCCTGTACTAACTTTGGTAGAAATCGGACATATATATAGTATAGCTCTCATTAAAGAGTAAGGTCCGAAAAGTAGTCTTAGTTAGAAAAACGTTCTGCAAGGGTATACAAACTTCGGCTGAGCCGAAGTTAACAATCCTCTATATTAATTAAAATATATATGCATATTTTACAACAACAATTCTGCACCTAGAGCATAGTTTGTGTGGTTGCAGTTCCTAGCTAGTCAATCTTCAAAAAGTAAATCAAAGTCTTACTTGTTTCCCAAGAAATCTCTTAAAGACATTCGGCAAGTCTCTAATACCCAACAAAAAAATGTAGACAAATTCGACTAGCTCAATTATGCAAAGCACAGATTTAGCCATAAACCAGCTTCTATCTTCTTTTCTCCTTTTTCGCTCAATCCTTTCGACTCAATTATAATCCTTCAGTTTCCGTACTTAAACTCAATTTAGTTTCAAATTGCTTAACTCAAAAATGCCCATATGTTTCCCCATTAAAATTGAGCTTATCTCTGTTGTTTTGTTTGTGTTGTACACCTCCGCACCCATCCCCATGTCAACACAAATCCGCCCCCAACAGGCAGCCAGCGGATGGTGGGGGTGTGGTTGCCTTGACACAGCAGACGAACCGCAACTCAATCAACTTTCTTCAATCCCATCACACTAATTGTATGTACCGGGGGGTTTTGACTTTGCAAACCCTTCAGCAATCCTTTATTCCTACCTGTCTTTCGTGTGTGTGTGTGTGTTTTGTAATGCAAATCTTTTTGCTTTCATCTGCTTGTTATATATGGAAAGCTATTAACCAAAGGGAAAACTCGAATTTCTATGCCTCACCCATGTGTGTGCGAGTGTGTGCGTGTGTTTGTGTGTGTTATTTGCATTTGAATCATTCGTTTGTGCCAAATCAGATTAAATCGCATAATCGAATCTGATGCTATATATAAATGATGACAAAGACTGATTCAGAGCAGGAACCAGGCAACCAACCAACAAAAAAAACGAAAAGCAGCACAAAAAATTATGTATAGTATAAAAATCAATAGCCAAGGTATTGAAAATCCTATGCACATAAACCCCGGCACGTACAAAACGTTCAAAAAAAAAAGAAGTGGCACAACCACAGGAGCTCCAAAAGTTATCCCAGACACATGCGGCCAGAAATACTTTGCAAAGTGAAATCGCAGGGAAAAAAGGGTTGAGCGGGGAAACCCCTGTTGAATCTTTTGTCTCAGCTGATCAGAAAAATAAAAGAAAAACACCCAAACACACACACACAAGAAGTTGGCTTGTTGAAAATTCAAATTAACCCGATCATAAAAGCCGGCGAGCGACCCTTTTCTGTTACATTTTAACTTCAAATTAAGTTTGTGTGCACGTAGCAAACAAAAATACCAACAACAACAACAACAATCCGTTTCTGCCTTTGATTTTCTTTCTGCCAGAGCTTTTGCCTTGCCTTGCACTTTTCTGGGCTGTGAAAATAGTTCGTTAGCCTGTCGAAAAACTACATTGAGTCTCAGCCGCCCCCCACCCACCTCCTTAAAAAAGGGCAAGAGATTTCCACGTCAGCTTTTGGTGTGTGTGGATGATTGGTTTTTCTCTCTCGCTCTCTCTCTCTCGCTCACTTTTTGAACCCAAATTATTGGCATTTATTTCTTCGTTTTGACTTTGTCGAAAAACGTCACAACTGAAGCATCTAATGCGCTTCGGTTTCTACTTTGCTTGGGATTTTAATGCCGCCTAATTAGCAGCCTGAATGCGCTAAGACTACAAAGCAGCAGCAAAAGCTGAATCCACGTCTGGAAGGGGGGGAAAGGCATTCATTCATTCATTTAGTTAGTTATCCACCCAGCAGGAAGCTAGCAGGCAGGCAGGCAGGCGGGCAGCCCTCAAGAGAGCACAAAACTTTTGGCAAATTGAAAATGCGCAAAATGACTTTGACCAAATCCCCAGTGCCAATTGGCAAGTTACAATAACCGAAAAAATCAAAGAGATGGAAGACCGAAACAACAATTTGTGCTGAATAAGCAAAAGTAGAAACTGAAATACCCTTAAGGAGGTCGGAAAAAAAAATACAAGAAATAATGATTGGAAATGAAATTAGACAAAAATACTTATCATCACGTAGATCCATAAATCAAGTAAATAATACAAATCAATTAAGATATTTGTGAGAAATGAAAGTTGGAATGAAGAAATGTCTATTTATCATATTATGTAATATTGGGACATGTCAAATCTGAGTAAGATTAGCAATTAAATTGGAAAAAACTATAGACTTTACTTCGAAGAACTCTTGGTTTATGCATTCCTTATCTTTTGTTTATATATTGTATGTATTATAATACCAAAATCATGAAGTTATAAGACTCCAAACATAGAGTCTGATATGCTTCATTCCAAATGTTTAACAAACAAGTTAGAAAGTCGGTCAAGTCTGACCATAATATACTCTGGACCAAGAAAAGTGTATGCACAGTATAAATTTTGATGTTGGAGTAGCAGTGAACTTTCTTTTGCTCATAATTCGACCATCGTTTTATTCGTCCTTCACCAGTCGGCGGATCAATAAATAATAACAACTACAAAGAACGAAGAAAAAAATTCATTTGGACTGTATATGTCTTCAATATCTTTTAAAAAAAAAACAAGAAAGAAAGTCGGTCAAGCCCGACTATAACATACTCTGTACCAAGAAAATTTGTCTTTTGATCATAACTCGAAAACCGTTCATCCGATCTTCTTCATTCCTTTGGCGGATCGATAAGTTATCCTAGTAACTAAATATGTCCAGAAGGAACAAGCCATCTATCTTCAAAACTGTGGGAGATATGACTTTTTTCTAAATTGCGGGGGCGGGAGGGGGCGTGGCCAAAGTTGAAAATAAACTTGATCTGCCTGCAGTCATAAGAAGCATATGTCCCATACATGTCAAACCTCTATCTCTTACCATCTCTGAGATCTGTGCGTTCATACGGACAGACAGACGGACAGACGGACGGACGGACAGACGGACAGACGGACATGGCTATATCGACTCGGCTGTTGATGCTGATCAAGAATTTATATACTTTATGGGGTCGGAGATGCTTCCTTCTGGATGTTACATACTTTTGCACAAACTTATAATACTCTATGTACCTACGGTACAGAGTATAAAAAGGGGGCGCTAGAGTTTACTTTATTGTTGCTTTTCTTTAAAATCGTTCTGGTTTATGTCTTATAACCAATTAGAGTGGCAGTTTATGAGATCACTGACAGAGAAATTTCGAGTAGACAATTGAAAGTCTTTGATATTACCCAATTTAGTGAATTCCTTAGGAGAATTTCAAAAGCGACTTAAGTGTAGGTGTGCCCAGAGCCTATGCGCGAGCATCATATTCGTTGTTCTTTTAAGTCGTGCTCATAGACTCCCAAGCATAGGAGAATTGTAACAAAAACTTCGTAAGTTTTGTCTCTTCTCGTTCTCACCTTCAGAACTATGTTCTTTATTTGTATTGTTAATTCACATGTATGCCACTCAATGTGAACAGTGCACACAACTAAACTATCAAACTGCCAGTATTTGGGACAGCACATTAAGTATTCTTGATAACAATCTCTTAATAGGTCCAGCGTTCAACTTAATTTAATGCAGCTGACAATTGGGGGACTAATTGAACCATAACCAAAACGTATTATACCTTTTGTTATTTTTCCAAATCAAACTTGTGCTAGCCCCTGCCTTTTGGCTGTTTTCACAAAGTGTTTAAAAATATATTTTCACATTTTCCCCTCCATTTGTTACCATAAATTCGCCTCTTTTTTTTGGTACTGTTCATTCTACCAGCGCAACTGAGCAAATAAATTGAAATATCGAAATGAGCAATCCCGTTTGTGCAGAACTGCATTCAATTGTTAAATGGAATTAGCAATTTTCACTGTTCAGAGCACCGAAACAAAAGACTCTTTTAATGCGCCCTGTCAAACCCCATGTCAAAGCCATGATACCCTAAACACACAGACGGCGAGAACAAGAGCAAAACTAAAGTGGCAAATCCTAAATCCAAATCCAATCCAACACAACCCGCAGAAGCAACAACAGAAGGCCTCACAATCATCAGCATATTTCAAATGACACTTTGCGCCTTTAACGACAAGGAACCCGGCTTAGTGCCTCTCGCATTCCCATTCCCATTCCAATTCCAGGCCCATCCCCTGAGAATCTACCTCACACATGTCCTCGCCTGTTATTGTAGTAGTTGCTGCTTGCTTTTTTTCAATTTGAATGATTTAACATAAAGGTAAGACACACGGACGGCACCCTCAGCCTCACAAAGTCCCATTGTGTCGTTGTTTGGTTGGACCTTATAAGCAAAACTTTAACAACGGGCGACGAGCGAATGCCGCGCGCTTAAAAATAATTTTCAATCGTCGTGAATCATGAATAATTCAAAATCATCATTACCAACACCTTTTGCAGTGGTTTTGCCCGGCACTACAGCTTCGACTTTGCCAGCAGGATGGAGAGTCAGCCGTCGAGAGTGTGGCCCAAAATGTTCACACTTCCCAAGCAGCAGCAAACAGCAACTTTTGCTCAATCTGCAACAAACAAATCCGTGAGTAAAGGGACGCCGCTCAAGTGCTAAAGTGAGGCGGATTACCAACCAGCCAACAGCCAACAACAAAAGCAACCACCAAAAAACGCAGGCAGGCCGTCGTCCAACAACACCTCCGCCCCCTTTGGCACGCCTTAGTTTTTTTGCCCAGGCATCCGCGTCTATTGTATTCCATCGTCGAAATATGAGGCACGACTCTGGCATTAAACTTTACAAAAAAACACTGCAAAATGCCAAAATGCAGCCAGGCCAAGAACAATAAAAAAAAAAGAAGCAGATAAGCAGACGAAGACGAAGATGCTGCGAGCCACTTCAGACCGGGAGAAGAGCTGACGCTGCACACTGGACGAATTGTCTAAACTAGAGGAACGAAATTAAAGTGATCAAGTTTATTCAAAAAACTATTTCTGATGTTCACTGAGAGTATCAACCAGTTTTGAACCGAAGACGGCAGATCCTTAAACTGGTTTATAAGTTAATCCCTAACCGAATCTCTTTTCTAGGAAAAAGGTTTGGATTTAAAAGGTGAAAGTCTGCAATTCCACGAAATTCGGGGATTCGAAGCATAGTTTTCAAAAGGCTGGGCCGTTGTTTTTGGTGAATTTCGCATATATTGAAAACCAGTAAATGTCTCCGAAGATTCATACAATTTTCCAAGCTTATTTGGGTACGCATTTGCCATTTACTGAGCATGGAATACTGAGTTTTGAGAACTGAGTAGAGAACTGTGTATTGAATGCCGAGCATGGAGATTGGAAGGTTTAGTACTGGGCATAGAATGCTGAGTACTGAGTTTTGAGTAAAGAGTATCGATTGCTAAGTCTTGAGTATCGAGCACTGAATATCGAGAGCTGAACTTCGAGTGCTGACTGTCGAGTGCGGAGTTTTGAGAATTTAGTTTCCAGAACTCAGTAATCAGAATTTACTATTCAAAACTGAGTATCGAGAATTGAACGTTGAATACTGAGTATCGAGTACAGATTATTAAGAGTATAAGATACTCTAGCTCTGCATATTTAGTATTGAGATACAGAGAACTGAGTGTAGAATACTAAGTAGCGAGAGCTGAGTATTAAATACTTAGTATCATGTACTGAGAATCAAGTACTGAGTATAAAGTATTGAGTATCATGAATTGAGTATCAAGTACTAAGTATCAAGTGCTAAGTATCAAGTAGGAAGTATCAAAAACTGAGTATCAGGTATTGAATATTAAGAACTGAGAATCAAGTACTGAGTATCAAGTCTTAGTATCAATTATTGAGTATTAAGAACTGAGTTGAGCATCAAGTACTTAGTATCAAGAACGAAGTATCAAGATCTGAGTATCAAGTACTGAATCATAACTCAATCAGCCCTGATATGGAAGGCTGTTACTGAAGTCAAGGCATCCTTTTTATGAGTTTTAACCAAGAATTTAACACAGGCATGTCCTACTAAGTAAAGACCTTAACTGATTTCAGTACTAAACTCATGGGAATGAGGCATGAATTCAGTTATTCAGTACTGTAAGGTAGTAATAAGTATCAAGTATTCTGAACTGCCGCTTTTTTTTGCAAGATTGTTAAACTTTCTGCTTTCTGGAAAACTGGTTGAGTTCTTACAATATTTACAAACAAAATCAGATATTTTTTTTAGATTTTAATTTCTCAATAATGCTCAGCTTTGTCCACTGTGCGCTGTCGCTTTAGCTGCTCCTGCTGCAAAGTGTTGGCCAAGAAATAAAAAGTTGCTGACCTTAGCTTAGACTCTCAAGACTTTGGGTCTTTGTCTATGCAACAGCAACAACAACAGCAAAAACCAACAGCAGCAGCAGCCAAGTTTTCCTTGAAGGATATGAGGCAAATACAAAGTTGTTGCTGCACTGGCAGCTGTTTAATAAGTTCAAGCAATTAAAAGTGTTTTTAAAGCTTCAGAAGAGTAGGAAGCCAAGCAAAAACTTCAGAGTCGTAGACATTGATAGGCGCATAAAAAGGAGTCTTCCATTTTGCCAACCTTAACGATGTGCAGATCATAAACATTGGTTTAATGGTTACCAATGTTGAGGAGGAGGAGATCTTGAAATGAGTTTCAGTTGGAAGTCTAATTTGAGGAATCTTCTAGTGTGTAGCGTCTTTAACGAAGTTGAGTTGAGATTAATGGTAAGGAGTTGAAAAGGTATACAAAAAGCTTTAATTAAGAGCTATTCAATTAGTGTTGTAAGCATTTTGTAATTACCTAAAGGTGCAAGTTTAAGGTGTCTGTATTATTACCTAGGGAAGGTTCTTACATTAGGTATGTTAATCTAGGAACTCGGATATGTAGGGTCAACTGAGTTCGATGTTTGTAAAAAAGGAAGCTAAGCAATGGGAGACTAAATGCCCATCGCTGTTCTACAGAAATGTTTAATAGTCTCTCAATAAATATACAAAATACAACTACAGAAATGTTTAATAGTCTCTCAATAAATATACAAAATACAACTTATATGATATAGAGTTCAATTTAGACTCCTTTTATTTTTTGGTTGAGTTTTTAAACTTTGTTGGTAACCTTAAAAAAGCTAAAACTTACTTAAATAAAAATCTTAGAAACCAAACAAAGAGCCTTATTCAAGTTACTTGAGATCAGATACAGAGAGTACAGAATCTAGAGTAGTTCCCAACAAACTTATGTATTCCAAAAATACTCAAAATACTATAAGCAAATTCTCTAACTTTTTAGCTCTTTAAATTTGTGTTAATTAGTAGCAAAGTATTTTCTTTGCATGCACTTTAAAACTTTGCTTGGCTCAAATACCTAAAACATTTGCCAAGCAAAGAGCGCAGCAGTTTATGGGAGCCACCATAAACATTATAAGACCACAACCAAATTCCAGCTTCATCTCCCGGCTCCATTATTATAAACAAAATGCACATCAATTTGGAGTCATTAAACTTCAGAAAAACTTTACCGCGCGAAACTGCAAGGCCATTAAAACTGCCAAACAAATAATTTCGAACAATCGACTATTAAAAAAGGTAAAAGGAATCAAACATGAAATTAAATTAATGGCCTAAACACACCCGACGTATCCTGCTAAAACTTCTCTATATACATATATTTCTCCTTTTTCATTCTTTTTGCCCGGCGAAAAAAGAAAGGTTCAATCGGAAGGCATTAAAATTATGTACAAACATTTTTTGGACCCATATTTTATGGGACTTATATTTACGGCTGGACTTTTATAGGACCAGCCAGTGGAAGAGGGTGGCGGAAATGGGGGGGTGGCCAAGATAAACGGTCCACGCTAATTTGAGTCTTTGTCACGTCTTACCATATGGAAATATTATTTGTAAATACTTTTATGTTTCGAACGTGACCGGAGGCGGCACATGTGAAGCCAGTCGCCGTCGGTGGGCGGGGCACTTGACAGAGTGCGTAAAAAGTTGCACCACCAGGCGGGCTGGCTGGCTGGCTCTCGCTTTTTATTGTGGCGACGAAATCAAATAAAGCGCTTCGCGTATAAAAATTTATATATATTTTTCCTTTTTTGCGAAAATCCCTCGAAGAAGCTGAAAATGTCATCATAAAAATTGCCAGACGGCTTAGCGAGCGAGTGCGAGGGAATAAATAAAAATTATTTCCAGATGACATATCAACGCGCGGAATTCTGCTCTCTGCTGACACCTTAAAACCTAATGCGCTTATAATACAAAATGTGGCCCCTGAAAAATACAACAACAACAACAACAACGCCAACAAATCCAGACCGGGACAAATTGAAACGTTGAGGAAATTACAAAACTGTGCGAGACTTGGAGAATCGCAACTGTCAGTTGCCAGAGCCAGAACCAGAGCCGAGGCCGACGCCGAGGCCGAGACCGGCGGCCTGGTCTCCCCGTCTCAGACGTCAACTTAACGTGAATAATTGTCTAAATCCCAACGACAAACACTTATTGTCCTGGATTAGCAGAGAAGACGAAGTGAGAGCAGGCCAACCAGAAGCCCAAGGACTGCGTGTAAAAAATGAGTGGCGCAAAAAAGTTGGCGTTTTTTGTTGCTGCTTCTCTGTCCACCTCATTTCTCGTTCTTCCCGTTGGGAGCTTTCAGACAGGGTAAGCGTTTTAAATTTAACAAGCAAGCGTTGGTCAGTCCATGGACACCGCCGAGACTGGAGCACACCAGCAGAGACAGGTGAGTTAATAATACAGTGAATATTGGTAATAGACAATTGAAGAAGGTAACTATAGCTGCAGGTATACCTTGTACAATGTACCTATTCGGTTATCATATAAGAAACACCGCTTACACCGCATTTCAATATCGAAACACACACTAATTGATATGTATTTGCGGTGAAAGTGGTCACATGGGCGGGGTTTACATAATTTTCTCTTTCAAGAGGGGTAAAATGATCGAAAGAACTCAATTTGTAAGCCAGGTAAGCGAAATAAAAAGACATGGGCATTCCCCACAATTGAAAATCCAATTAAAAGTCGAGAACTCGACCCTTAGTTTTCTGACTTTAAAAAATGATTCAAAAATTTGAAATTTTTTTAAACCAATCAATCTAAAATTCGGTTTGTATGCTTTAAAACAAAAAATGTATTCACAATTTTCAAAAAGTCCATCTGTAAAGTCTAAAAAAGAAGTTTGATTTCGATTCAAACTATTTGAAAACGATCTATGAAGCATTATGCTTGCTTATTTTCTTTTTGACCAACCAGAAAGAAGTATTTCCCACCCAATTTAGGATATATATTTCTGAGCAGTCAGTATATCTGAAGGTCCTCTTATAAACAAGCAGATCTCAGAGATGGTAAGAGAATGAGGTTCGACTTGTTTGGTACTTAAAGTGCCTAAACCTGCAGGCAGTTCCAGTTTACAAATGGAAAATAACGTGATATCTTTCAAAGTTATATTATTTTTTGATCTGTTAAAGAAATGAGGTAGAATTTATAATGAAATGAATACTTTTTGTGACATATAACTTCAAAATTGATCTGATGTATATAAACTTTGGTAGGTATAGTGCATATTATAGTCGGGCTTTCTTATTCTTTTTTCTGTTTTACAATCAGGCCTAGTTCCCGAATTCGATTGATCAGAATGATATATGTATATCTAAGCTCTTTTGAGACTTGAATCAATTTGTGTGGGTTTTTTTCTCGTAAGCATCTACATCTCGATACATTTTGGTTACTTTTTTTTAAATTTTTCTTAATATTTTTTTTTAAATTTAAAAATTTTTTTTTTTTTTAATAATTTTGGGATTATTTGAGGATTTTTTTTGCTAAGCTTACCAAAGTCTGTGTTCTTTTTTTCAGTAAATATTGTAGTTTTTAGACTTTAAGAGGGGATAAATATTTGAGTTTCAGATATAAAAAAGGTTACTCAGATTGTCTTACCTCACCTACGCTTCACTGTAGCTAAAGTTCTACTCCCTGTCGCTCACTTTCCTTCTCCGTCCGTTTGTTTGCCTTTTGCATTTCTTTGCGTTCAATTAATTTGCTCACAATTTGGATAGCAAAAGCCCCAAGTCGAAGTAGTCGAGCTTTGAGACCGTCAACTTATTTTTTTATAGTTTCTACTTTTCGTTACCAACAGACAGGGAGATACTCGTCCAAACATACATATATGCAGGGAGGGTAAAGACAAAAAGCAAACTTTAAGTAGCAAAAGTAGCGGGCATAAGAAGAGAGCTCAATATGTAAAAAGGTATTGTGGAAAAAGTTTTCCACCGGCAGAGAAGCTGGCCCGCTGTGCGCCAAAGTTGTTTTTTTCTGTCTTTTTTTTTTTTGAAAACTAGCCGTTAAACCCCTTCACAAGTAGAAGCTCCGGCTGAAGCTGAACTACAATAGTTGGAAAGAAGTTTTGGAAGAGAGAGAGAGAGAGAGAGCAGAGAGCAGCAGGTAGGTAGGTAGGTAGCAACTTTTCGATTTCATTGCTGATATTAGCAAGTAAGAGTAGCCGTTTGGATATGGTATATTCCAATTGGAGTGCGTGATTAGAGGTTTATATATAAAGTGAGGTTGGGGCATGAAAAAAAATTGCTAGAGATGGTAAAGTCCATTAGTAAAGTTCCTTTAGTATGGATCTCTTCGGGAATGTAGTTCTAGGTTTGAACTCGAATAGCCTGGAAACAAGCCCAGAAGAACCTAAACGATTATCACCCGAGCGCAGCAACCGCACACTGAAAGTCTGCCAACTCACTTGAATCCATTTCCATATGCAAATATTATTCTGTTTCTGTTTCTTATCTCGCAGCTGATCGTTAAACCCACAGTCACGCTTCATTAACTCCTTGCCCGTAAAATGCCTAATTAAAAAAGCATTTACAAATCAGAGACGAAATCCTTTCTGTTTTCAATTAATTACATTTATCCCTATTTCGTATTGCCTGGGGATTATGTTCGGGGTTTTGTTTACTTGCCTAACAAGGACACAAAAGCCGAAACCCTAACGAACCCTAGCCAAACCGGTTATCCGAGTTAGTTTCTCTCTCTCCTTAACCATATAGGCCTAACTTCTGCCACACATATGCAAATGTAGAAAGAAAAAAAGGGACACACACAACTTTTTAACACACCGTGCCAAGTCGGGCATTGAAAAGGGGATATGCCAGATGATATATATGCAAATGTCAGTTTGGGAGGGAGGTAGAGGGGTTGAAGGCGATAAGTTTTCGGGCCGCCTGTTTCTAATGTCCTTCGCCCGGCCTAGACAATGCTTGGAAGCTTTTTAAAACTTTGCTAAGGCTTTAAACTCAACAACGCAGAGCCCGAGCCCCAGCACAACGAATTTCAATTAATAGTCAGACTCGCACACACACACACACACACACAGAGAGAGAGCGGCACAGAGGGAGTAGTGCAAGCTCGAGAGCCACTTCCTGCCTTCGTCCTGCTGCCTGACACTAAGCCCAAAGGCTACCATCAGCTGAGCTGTTGTTGCCCATTTGTGGACCACCAAGTTCACTAGACAATTTATTTCTTGCTTTCGATTTTCCAAGCTGTCAGTTTACGCTTAAATGCGCACAGTTCAATTTAAAATGGGTGGAGGGGTGGAGGGACAGAGGATCAGGATACGCCTCCCTGCCTGCAGTCGCATCCACCAAACTAGGTTAAGAGGTTGTTATCCTTATGCCCCGTGTGTTTTTGAAAATAGGCAACCAAACCAAGTTTCGTCTCGGCCTGTTTGTGATGCCTTCCCTTCATATCCGTTGCAGACACACGAAACATCCTGGGTGCAAAACCGCAGGCAACCACAAAGAGAGAGAGAGAGCCGGAGCAGGAGCCGGAGCAGCGGCGGCAGCTGGCAGAGAGATGCAGGCCTCATCATCATCGTCATCGTCAGGGTGATGATGAAATTATGAGCGCAAAAGCATTCGCATTCATTATGTATGATTTTTTTTTTATTTTTTTTTTTGCTTTTGCTGTTGCTCTAGAAATTAAACTAACGCCGGCTCGTTAGTCCTCGGCGGATGCGAACACGAATGCGAGTCTCTGAATGCGAATGCGAAGGATGCGCGGCTGGCGGCAAGCGGCGGCGGCTTAAATGCAATGCCACAAAGCGTTAATGGATTTTTTCCCTCTACTTTTGCAATTTTTATTATTTACACTTGGTAATGCGATGCGTGTATGAGAGTTTCTGTCTGAGAGCCATAATTTCTTCTTGTTCTCTGTGTGGCATTTTTATAATATAGCATTAGCCAGGGATATTTGATTAAGACATGCGAATAGCGCGGCATAATGAGATGAACCGTAGGGTAAAATGTTAAAGAAGGATCAGACAATGAGTTTCATTTAAATGGAAGTGAAAAAATATGGTTAAATTGGTACTAAGTTGTTGAATATGGTTAAAAGGGTATCAAGATGAAGGTTTTGTGCTTAAAATGGTCACAGCTTTTGATGAAATCGAACAACCACATTTGTACGATATTTGCTCTATTGGGTAAAAGAAATGTTGCTGATAGCTTTAGGGGAGCATTTTATAAACATTTGGCGATAGTTTGGTGTTTTCTTTACTTTCATTTTCCTAACTACCAGAAGAAACGCTTTTTAAAGTGATAGAAATGTGGCAAAACTGGCACTTTCGTTCCGAAAACCGAAGGTAAGCCGACAAGCGGTACAGAGAACTGCCGAAAAGTCAGAACAGGCGAGCCATCGACGACAGCAATTTGAAAAAATCGCAGGCTTAGCGCTATAAACAAGTTAAGCGGCAGGCCAGGTTGAGTTCAGCTGAATCTTCGGACCAGGCGAGCAATCGACGCCAGCAATTGGCTATAAGCATCACATTCCAAAGATCTGAGGTTAAGATTTGCAGAAACGCATAAGCAGGCGAGCAATCAACTCTCAGAGAGCTGCTTGGGCATTTAAGATTAGTTTTCTTTAAAGATTTGATAAATGGCAATTGTACCCACTACAAATAGGAGGACCAAGTTGTCAAAAATTCTCTAAGTTTGCTAAATATTTTAGAAGAGTCGAAAGTCGGGTGTAAGTACAAAGGATGGTGTAGCCAACAGTTGCGGAAAATTGCCATAGCGATGGCCGAGCCATTTTTGCTATACACACAAACAAGAGTCGAGAGCATGCCGAAGCTTGTACCAAGCCATATTTTAGTTACAGTCCAGCGGTCGATGCGGGCAGGTCAGAGCTAGTTTCCATCGCTTTGTTTTCGCACACCAATACACTCTTACTTTAAGGTCTTGCTCTTCTTGACACGATCTTTATCAAGATTATCTTGCAGATTTGAGAGATGACAATTCTAATATAAGCTTTGACTTTAAGTTTTCAGTTTTAAGTGGTAAAGGGGTAATTGCTAGTTGATTCAGATTTCTTCAAACAGTCTCTGAGAATGTGGTGAGCAACAAATAGATATTTTCAATATGAATTAGTGCCGACTTTGATCAGTGGCAGTTGTAGTCCTCCTCAAAGTTTTTCCTGCTTCTACTCCTCCACTCCTGCGCCAAATAAGTAGGCAGCATTATTTGAAAAACCATTTTTATGTGTTTGTATTAAGAACAAGAAATTAAATATTATAACTTAATATTAACACATTTATGGGCAATGACTTCTGCTGCTGCTCCCTTCTTTTGTGTGCCTCAACGTTTTGTGTGTGTTTTGCGCCGCATTGAAATTCTAATTTGAGGCAACTTTTGTGTGGCATTTTTTGCGCTAAATGATTACACTTAACTAGATTTGCATATATTTAAACATTTCCTTGATACGCACGCAAAAACTCGAATTGTATGCACACAACGCGTGTGTCTGTGTGCGCCTGCACAAAAGGATTATTAAGGAGCTTCATATGTAAATGAAAACCAAATGCACACGATGCCGTCGACGAGGATGTCGAGGACCAAGTCAGAGAAGTAGATAACCTGGGTTGCCACAGTTTGGCAAACACACACAGCATGAAGGAAGCCCCAGACAATGTATGGAGGCTACCTTTTTTATAAACCCCATCACCTCTTGCCTAGAAAGTAGGTGAAAGCAGACAGACAAGGGGGGGATGTGGTACCCGCACACACCCGTTGGTTCGTTCGTTCGTTGGCCCGTAATTTATGCTTAAGATAAAGTCCTTGAATAAATACATGGAAAATCCTTTGAAATTGAAATTAAATACGAATATCATTTTTTTTTTTTTTGTATTTCTTGCATTCTTTAAGCGGAGTGAGCCAGAACTGCAGACAAAAAGGCAAACGGGAAATGAAATTAACATTTGAGTGCGCTTACCCAAAATTAAACGAGACTCACACATAACTCCCAAACAGAAGGAATGGGGGACGTGTGGGGCAGGAGGCGCTTACATATTTATTTATTGAAGCTTTTGGGTTTCGGAACAGAAAGACAGAGAGAGATATGTGGGATATTTTATTTAGAATTTTGGCATTTCTGTGTTGTGTCTATTCGTGCAAGTGTGAGTGTGTGGGTGGGTGCGTGAGTGTGGTTAGGTTTTCTGTTGAAAATTCTAATAACATTTTCTTAGCCATTTGCCAAATGAAATTAATTTTACAGTCAACAGGGAATGGAGTTTCGAAAATACACAGAAAGATGTATTGAGCAATTGGAAGGCGTTTTAGGCAGGGCGGGCTCCTTACCTAAACAGAACAGAATTGTAACTTTGGTACAGGGTAGAAAAAGTATACAGACAAGAAATACTTGAAAAAGTTTTTATCCTTGACTGAAATCAATTCTTGCAGTACCGATCTTCATCTGACTTCGTTTTCCGCTAATGAAGGACTGGATTAACCAAGTCAGGGCACGAGGCACAATATCTTTTCACACACTCGCGCTTTAAAATGGCTTAAAGCTGCAATTACTTTATTTTTATCGATGAAAATCTAAGTATTAATTTTGTAATATTTCCCTTGGCTATAATAAAGCAGAAAACATCAATAAAATCGTCCGGAAGCACGACCCAAGCACGAAAAATATAATTTAAAGAGTCTAAAATATACAAGCTGACTTACCAAATCGTTTAAGATTAACATTTTGTTTTAAGAAAATTTAAAAGTGAACCAAGAAAGTGTGTGCACTCTTTATGTCGAAAAATGACAGGCAGAGGTAAGCACGAGCGATCACGAAATTGAAATTTAAGCCGATAGCTTAAAGAAAAGTACGTTTCAAAATTAAAATATACAAAAACCTTTAAAAAATTTGAACTATTTTACGAAACAATCATTCTTCATATAAAAGAAATTCGGATTTTTAAAAAAAGGTGGCACGAAAATTAAACATTATTCTTAAAATGCCTTTTTCGAAAGATTTCGATCCCATTTCTAACCCTTTTACATACACTAACTCCCGTTTTTTTTAGAGCACACAAAAAATAAATTTCCCTTGGCCTGCATTTTAGGGCCCAGTTTGCATTTGGTTGGCGTATTTGCAAATTAAGTTCTTTGGCTCAGTTGGCAAGCATTTCAAATTTTCATTCTCTGTTTTTGATTTTTCTCTCTCGCATGGGCCAACAATTTGTGTACGTGTGTGTGTGTATGTGTGTTTGTGTGTTTTTTATTTTGTGCTCCATTACATATTAACATTCTGTGTGGTTTCCTTTATTTTTGTTTGGCTCTGGTTTTCATTTTCATTAAAATAAATATTAATTTTACCTTTTGTTGGTTAGGAATACAGAAATTAAATTGCCAATTTCCAGGCGCAAATTTAAGTTGCGTTGCAGGTATAAATTGCATTTAGAGTTTTTTTTTTTTTTTTTGCTCGTTTTTGGTTTTGCCCGTTGGCAAATTTTATTATTAGAAAATCAAAGTGTTATTTTTTTCATTTATTTATTCCTCTATTGAACCTTTGTTAATGCAAACGGAATGTGTGTGTGGAAAGGAAAGCTGCCGCCGGCATTAGAACACAAAGCAAAATGCAAAATATTAATTATGAAACATTGTTGGAAATTTATGTATGTAAATATCAAATGTAATGCTATATAAACATTTGGAAGGAGAGAGAGAGAGGGGAATGTCTATGGCAGAGCTCAGACTCAGGTGTGATTGAAATATGCAAACGGCATTTCAATTGATTTTTGCACATATATTAAATATTTTTATAAAGAATGCAGAAATAATTCCACAGTCACAATCTGACGTTGTTAACTAATAATCTGTCTGGCTATGCCGTGTTGCTTTACGAAAACACTGCGGCTTATAGGGCAGGAGCGTGGGTTGTCTTCTGTTTTGTCCTACAATACATCAGTGACTTAAAGACTCTTATAATCATTCTTAGGTATGTTGATGGCTAAAAAGGTTCTCCGGACTTTTAAAATTTCAATCTACGATCATTCGACTTGTGTTCATTAAGAGAACAAAAAGTATTTCAGGTCCAGACTTTGAACTTATTTCTAAGAATTTTGCAATCGTAAAACTCTGAACTCAAAAAGGTATCCCAAAAACTTTGGAGTTGATGGTAAAAGAAATAGTTTCTTCTAGTGTCAACTTATTGTATCTTCATCTTGTAGGATGATTTGTATGATATCGTGAAATGAGGCAAAGTTTAAAAATGCTCAGTAAGGTTTGCCACTTGAGCATGCATAGACTAACAAAACAAACTGTGCTTGCAAATTTATGAATTGTGAAATTGCGTCAGTTTTAGGGTCGTTATTTCTACCAGTTAATACAATTTGGATTAAAATAATGTTAATAATGCTCAGTAAGGTTTGCATATCACCATGAATAGATTTAAATAAAAACAGCATTTGCAAATTAGTGAAATATATTATCAAAATTCGTGCTCTGAAGCTGAAATAAATCAAATAGAACTTAAAACAGTAGAAGAGTAGCGGCAAGCCTACAAACCTGATAACTGCATCGGTTCGGCTTTTTTTTTGGGTATCTCCTACCAGACCACGAAACAAGTCTTTTGAATATATTTATTCCCGAACCTATGCCCGAACCGGATCACATATACACAATCCCAACTGTCATATACGAAGCTCAGAATGATTTTCGAATTCTGTTGCTCATAACTCGACTTCCGTTTAAGCGATCTTTATCAATCCCTTGACGGATTCGGGGATTAGGGTTCGTTCGAACCGCTTGACCGAACCTTTGCCAAAATTAAAAGCTTAGTCCCGAAAAATATTAAAATAGAGCTAAAAATATGTATGATTTTGTTAGGAAGAGTTTAGAAAGGAGCTTAAAAAGGTTTGCCCACATTTAGCTCACAATATCATATAAATCATTTTGGTCTTTCTGTTATTGGTGGCTGGTCAATCATTTATCTATATTTTGATTTATATCGATATAAATATCTGTGGCTTTTGTCTGATTAATTAAGGGTCTGACTGCACTTGCTTAAGCAGAGATCAGTCTTAAACATTTCTTAGGTAATGAAAATTTTATTATATTCCAAGGCAGGCCCGTCGGCACTTGGCCATTGATCTCCATTGATGGTTGAACTAAATAAAGATGTAAGCGAAGTGCTCAGCGTTTATCGATGATTAAATATATATTTTAATTGATAAAACTAAATAGTAGAAATATTAGCCATTTAATTTGCTTCGATATTGCTGGTAGGTCGATAACTAAATGATTAGATTATGATTTTAACCACCGATTCATACGAGCCATTTGAACATTTAGTTGATGGATTAGGCATCAAATGCATACTAATTTCTCCCATATAAATATACATTTCTCAATGAGATAATGAAAATCGATTCTCAGTAATTTGTGCAATCAAAAAATGTCAATTTGCAGTTTGTATATCAAACCTTTAGAAATATTGCAAACTTTATTCCCTCCCAATAAAGCTTCGAATATATTTGGAAATTTTCGCATATATCATTTATAAATTTTGTTACCTAGTCAATTTATATGCCAACAATTGTACAGGCAAACAAATCAAAACAAAACAGAAATCGAAAATTGCCTAAAAATGTGTGCGATCGTGTGCTTGTGTGCGCTTGTTTGTGGGTGGAAAGCAGGCGACAGCTATGGGCTATATACATAAATTTCAATCTATCATTTATTTAAGTCCTAGGCCAGACCCAGTCGAAAAAGATACAAAACTATGGCCCAGCGCGGCGTGCTACTGTCCCCATAAATCCCCATCAGAGATACGCGGGTATATTTATTTACTGCAACTCACACAGACGGACAGACACAAAGGACACTCGCACACACACACCAATATAGGCGATGGCGACAAAAATTGTAGCCGAAAAATAAAATGGCTGCTTGCTTCACATTTTATACGATTTTTTCTAGCATCTACACTTGCCTCAGGTTTTGTGTGAATTTATATTTTTGAAAATGCGTTGTTTTTCTTGTATTCCATTTGTTTGCAATGAAAAAGGATTTTTTGTGCATTGAGCCTCCACATTTTTACTACATTCGGTTGCCAATTTTATGTGCTTGCTGTTATTTCTGACTATTTTCGGTGCTCCGACGGCCCCTCTCCTCCCCGCCTCTACCACTTGGGGTTGTGTGCTAAAATATTTATGACAAGTGCGCGGGAAGCACAATATTTCAATATTTGCCCATGGCCCAGAATAATAAAGCGACAAAAACATATGTTAATGGCACATACGAGTAATTAAAAGAAAAAACGTTGCAGTTCAAAGCAAGAGAGCCAAGCCAGGCACATTTTTAAATGATTTCTATTGATCTTCATTAGCCGCAACCCAAATCAATCAATTGTCATATTATTACAATTGAGAGAAAACAAAATCATAAGCAGATCAGCCCATGTGGGGGGTTAAATTGGAAATATCAATCAATGGAACTGCCATAAAAGGGCACAACACAAAGGCAACATTGAGATTCAGATGTGAAAAAGTGAAAAAGGATTATAAATGACGTAAGGAAACGAGAGGGGCACAAACAAATCTCCAATTCTTTTTGTTCAAGTTTTTGTATATTGAGATGAGTAAGCTAAGGGAAAGCGATGCAAGGGTGCCTTTAGTTTTGTACTTAATGAACTTCTTCTAGAGAATATAAGCAATACTCAAGACTTGAAATGATTTTTGATGTGCTTAAAGGTATGAAAGATGGCTATGGAGTCAATATCACACTCCAAGCAGTATCCGAAGGACTTTTTTATTTTATTTTTCTATTTTAACTTCCATATTTCAGGGGTCATAATATTCTTGTAAGCGATAAAGCATGCGCTGTCAAACTTCAGGATCATGACAGTATAATCAGCGGATTGAGTCTGTAATGTTCAGACCTTCTTCCAGGCAGGAGAGAGAGAGAGAGAGTATTTAGTATCATTAAAGAGCTAACAACATTATTCATGGTTGTTTTTGCGTTTAAGAATGATTCGTTCTAAATTTGATAAAACTAAAATGTCACAGAAGACCTCAATTTGTGCATTTTTTCTTATCAAAAGCATCTGCTCATGCGGAAAGTGTGGATTTGAAATGTGCATCGAACCAAAGCTTAGCTTTTTCCTAATACTTTATTTAAACTAGTTTTAAACAGAAAAAACTGGTAGTTGTTGACGATCCATTGCATGATTTGGTAACCATATAGAAAGGATATTATTAAATATCCTTTTTTGGTAACTAAAATATACATTAAAATGTTAAGTTGATCTTAGATTTGTATCTAAAGGATATGATAAGGTTTGTATATTCAAAATCGAATAGAATAACTTTAACAACGTTTTCTTAATTAAACTTATTTTCCGACCGATTGGTCCCATTATATAAGGTATAGCCATCAGATTATGAAAACAGTTTGCAACATAAAAACATATAAGATGATTAAAAGCAGAGTTTAGGAGCTCTTACATTAAAAACAAACAAAAATGCTTTCCAAGACTCATTTTTCTACAGAGCGTTCATATGGCAGCTATATGCTATGGTCATCCGATTTTGGCAAAACTTAGTAACAATAGGTTAATGCTTATAAAATTAACATATAAATAATTTTAAGACGGTACGATTAAAAACAAAAAAGTTTTTCTTATTAAGACTATATTTTCGACCTATCTTTTCTATGGCAGCTATACTAAATATTTGTCCGATTTTGAACAAACTTTGTAGAATCATTAGGAAGCTTAGAAAACTAATAAATATCAAGTTTGGAGGCGATTCCATAGAAAACAAAAAAGGTCTTTTTACTAAAACTAGTTTTTCGACCGATCGTTCCTATGGCAGCTATATGCTATAGTCTTCTGATTTTGACTAAACTTTGTACAATTTGCCGAAAGCGTATAAAATGAACAAATAACAAATTTCAAGACGGTACCATAACAAACAAAAAAGTTCTAAGACCTATCCTTACAATATAATTGTCCGATCTTTGTAAAATCATAAAAAAGCATAGCAAACTAATGAACTTGGAAACGTTTCTAGTGAAAGCAAAAACAGATTTTCTCACTAGAACTAGTTTTGTGACTGATCGTTCCTATGACAGCCATATGCTATAGTCATCCGATCCGAATATCCGATCCGTCATATTAGCAGCGTGCAGTAGAAAGATCAATATGTGCAAAATTTCAGCTAGATATCTCCAAAACTGAGCGACATTAAAATAGTTTGCCCAGACTCATTTTACGACCGATCGGTAGATATATTATAAAGATAAAGTCAACCAATATAGACCAATTTTTGCAAAGCATTCACGGAGCATAAGTTATAAATGCTGCCCTAGTTAAAGTAATCTGATTAAAAACCAAAAATTGTTCTCACCACAACAAACTTTCCGATCGAATGGTCCACAAGACACATTCATCTGACTTCAACTAAGCCTTTCGGATCTGCCTATCATATCGTCTCTCCTATTTGGACATCGTTTTTCAAGAAGAGTTGCTTGAAAAATTCGCATTATTCAACACCACAACTCATATCAAAAGTTCTTAAATTGCTTTAGTCTTTATCAAAAAAGTCATTAATACGTATCTACTCTCTTCACTGCCCAACAATTGTACGATGCAACCACGTTGGGCGCCAAAAACTTATCACTCGTTATAGTTAACAATGAAATTGAAATTTGAAAACGACTTCGCTCTCTATTTGGAAATTTTGATGTGTTAAATTTTCGAACTTCCATGTGGCATAACCCTTAAAACTTTTGAACAATTGCGCTCAACTTTTAATTACTCTCGTTTCCATTTGTTCTTTCTTTTACCGCCCCCAAAAAAAAAGCAACAACAACAACAACAAAAAAAAAACATGAAAATTCCAATTAAGCTATCATAAACTCGCACAACAAATTGTCTCTCTGGATAAAAATTCAAGGAAAACTTTAACTTCTGAGAGAAACTTGTGGCTGTGTGCACAACTAGGTTAACAAATAACTCGTGTGTTCAATTATTTTTGTTTTGCTCGGAAATTTTAATTTTCTTTTGTTTGCAGGAAAATGCAAGTTTGTGAATTTTGCCATTGATTGAATGGCATGCCATTGAAACTGATGGATGCCTTAACAGATTCTCTTGGACTTTTGCATCCCAGACATTTTGCGGTAACCGAAAACACACACAAAAGACACAATCAGGGTTGGGGAGGGGCAGGGCAAACCTGCATGTGCATATCTCTATAATGGATTGCACTTAACATGCCACACACACGCACGCACACACACAGACCGCAAATGCCGCCACAGAATCAGAACCAGAATCAGGATCTGTCCGTCGTCCGTCCCCCGTCTCGGGTAATGCATCATTTACAGAACTCACCTGCAGAATACAGCTGCTTCCCCAAAACAGTTTTTTGTGCGATTGCGAATGTTGTCTAATCCTTTTGTTTACGTTTTATATGGTAATCCACAGAGGCCTGAATAACCCAACAACTGGGTACACACCGGGCACTCTCTCTCCGATTTCGTGCAATTGTATTTGCATGGAGCAGCGGGAGGGAAATTTAAATTTCGGCACACATTACGTGGGCGGCATATTATTTGCCTATTTGCCTATTGTCAACTCTTGTCATAACACACACACACACTCACACAGGACACATACACACACAAGCCGTGGTAGAACGCTGCACGGTATTCCCGGTAAGCTGTAAGCGTAACGCGTTAACCCAACCGTGGCTTTAATGTCCAAAAACTGCCACCAGGAAGAGGATGTGCCGTTCCGACGTTTCTGCCGTGTGTTTTGATTTAATTTGATGGAATTATTTTGTAGCACCCGCGCTGTTGTTTACACCGGTTAGTGGCCCGGATTTGCATTTGAATGCGTCCGAAGTGAAACCGACGTATTTAGTTTAATTTATATAAATACTATACACAATTTTTACCCTTGATTTAACTGTATTTTGGGGGGTTTTTGGAGTGGTTTTTCTTTCTTTTTGGAAAAAATTCCGTTCGTTTTTTTTATATTTTTCTCAACTCGTCGAGTTTTGCTTTTTTGCTTTTTAGAGAATTTTGTGAAAAATCAACCGCCGCGTGTACCGTTCGCTAGGAAACTTCGGAAGTAACTGAATTCGCTTTCAAGCAGCAGGCCACCTGGTTAGGTCACCTCTCGGTAATTCCCAAACAGAGAGCGGAGGCGCTCTCTTATTTATGGCTCTCTCTCCTCCACCAATTCAGTTTTTGTTTACAACTGCCTAACAGAGGCCTGCGCCTGCGCCATACGAAACGAGAGAGAGCATCTCTGTAAGTGATAACAGCTGTGCTCTTTCTCTCTCTCTCTCTTTATGGGTTGGTATTCCCCCGCTCTAATTACAGCAGGTGCATCAAATGTGCCGCCTTTTAACCTTTAACAGTCTCTGTTAACTCACACTGGCAGCCAATTGAACAAGTTACACAAATGCCATGCACGTAGGCTAATTATGACTATGTAAACAACGAAATGTCCGTGGCCGAAATAATGCAAATTAACATTATTTGAACAGAAAAAGCCACAACAAACAAACAGAGAAGGGAAGTGGGGGAATGGGGGAGTGGGTGAGGCAAGCTTAAGCTTTTTATTTGTTTCTGAGGCAACTATTTAGCATTCATCTAACATAGAAATTATGAGAAATCATTCAGGAAATGAGAAATGGTTAATTAAATCATCAAGCATAAAGTTTGGAATGGTAATGAGTAACTTGGCCTAAGGAAATGACTAGAATTTATTATTTAAAGTGCTATCGGGTTGAATTTCGGCACTAAATGAATAATAGTGGGGAATAATTACCAGAGCTGTGTAGCTAGATAACCGGGGGGAAGCTTAAGCGGACTGCAAAAGTGCTCAGAAGTTTAGACACGAGGCAGTTCCTGTCATTCATTAATTTTTAAAGTTTTAAGCATTGGTAAGGGTATAAATATTAAAGGTTCAAGGTTTCAGGCCAAAGGCTCGACCCTTGATTCGGCTCATGTTTTTCAAAGTCTTAATAGAAAAGCAACTAGTTGAACCGCTTCGGAATCGGAGACTTTAGAAAGTCCGAACCGAACCTAAGCCGGAGCAGATTAGTTTTTTTGGTCCAAACCTGAGCCAGAGCAGAAAAATTTGAGCCGGTCGAGCCTAAGCCGAAGCAAAAGAAAGTCGACCAGGTTTCGGTTTCAGAACTTGGCTACCAGCAGACCAATCATCCGTAGAAATAAAGTTCGGTACATGGTTTTTTAGCGATGCTTGAGTAGTTTTTGCCATGTAATCTGGAACGGAGTCTTGTAGAAAGGGGCATGGCTAGAGATACTTCACAACCTTTTCCAAAACGTCGTTTTTTCACAAAAATGGAGCTTTGTGACCCCATCATAGGCCATCACATAAGACGGATGGTAAACTCTCTGAGCTCTCGAAATGCGTTCGGTTGCTTGTTTTGATGACACATACACTCCATCGTTCTGTTTGTTAATCGATTGATTTCTCTATAGTGAACATTTTTCCGTCAGTAAACAGAAATCGCGCGTGGGGCATTGTTCGCGCACTGGTGACGAAATGCTTTCGATTTTGCTGTTGTGGGCAAGTGGTCACGTAACGTTTTATGATCCGCAACATGCTGTCCTTGCTGATATTCATCTCACGAGACATAATTTTCTGGTTGCGCAGTGGATTTCGACGAATTTGAACTTTAATGGCTTTTCTGTCGAGCCCCGCTCCATGGTTGCAAACAACTGAAGCCAAAAACTTTTGATACATTAATATAGCATAAATGTCAAAAAGCCGTCAAGTTGAAGTGAAACCGTTCAATGGTATCTAAGAACGAGTGTGTTAAACACATGTGCCGAAACAATTGTTCATCATCTGATGGAGTTAAAATGGAATAGTTAGCGAAGGAACTAGAGAATAATGGAAATTGACAAATACAACTGTGCTCTAAGGTTTGAAAGGTAGAAGGTAGCTTTGACGAAAGTTTACTGCAGAAACGTACTAATGACTTAACTTCAACTAAGCTTGAATCTTATATGGATTATATCAAGCCTACATGTCTGTTTTAATGAAGTCTGTTTTTCTAAGAATGTTCATATTTTCCCAATTAGAGAAAGCATAACAGGCTTTAAGGTTGGAGATTTGGCGGAATTTAGGGCGATCAAGTTGTGACAAGGGACGGGCTTTAAGTGATGATATTTGCCAGAATTTTGGCAGATCTGAAAACATCAGTCTTTGTAATGCAAAGAACAATTTAAACCTTTGTTTTAAATTATCTGCAAGATTAAATCTACTTTACTGTTGACTAAAAGCTTCTCCTTGAATTCGCCTTTACTAACAATTAAGCAACATTTAACCACCAAAAGGATACACTTTGACTTGGACACTTGGGAATAACTAAAAGTAAAACCAAAAACTCCTGTTGCTTTCGTCATATTTTTACACTGCTCGTTAAACACTCACCTACCGCCATGGCAAATGCACAGCCATTATTATCACCCACACATGAGGCTCTCCCACTCGACCAAATAAACATGTTAAGAGCCCCCCAAAACACATGCATACTCGTACATCAATCTCACCTCCCCTCCTCCTGCCCAAGATCCGAAAACGGGCCATAAACTGCAAGCCTGCTGGCTTTTAGCAGTCTGTTAAGCCGTTTCCACACATGCACCAACGGCTCATTAACATTTCAAATTCATAGCAGCGCCGAACGTGAAACGAGCCATTTGTTTGCCATTAACAGAGCAGCAGCTGCTTTTTACATGGCAGCCAAACGAGCCATTAACATTTAAATTGATGGTTGAGTTGATGGCACTTGGGTGGCGCTCAATAACAGGGAACGCGATTGAGATGTTTAACAGAGCACTGTAAAAGGTAAAGATTCGTGTTGGGTTAGGTTATGGGGTAAACAAATGGGAATGCTAAACAAAAGGAAACTAATCAAAGAGAAAAGTCAAGATATAGCTGAACTAGTCTGTGCATTGGTTTCGGGGGAGCAGTTTTTTCTTTAAGCCTTATTTGAGAAATTAGAAAAATCCATCAACTGGGAAACTAGGTAACTGCCAAAGGTAGAACTATGCATGTAACTGCCAGAAGAAAGCGTCTCCGACCCCTTAAGGCCAACAATTGAAAGATGAATCTTTTTATCAAGTGCGACTAAGAGAAGACTTGAAAATGAATCATGCAAATGCTCACAATGTAATTTATTGAAATATGATTGAAAAAAACTCGCATTTGATTCGATAATCAGTCGAAACTGATCAGAAGAACTGGTTCAAAACGGCTCTTCGAGAAAAGTAGCGACAAAGGTACATTTCTTTCGATTTAATTGGTACAAGATTGAGGTTCAGCATTTATTGAACAAAAACTTTGGTAGTTGTCAAGAACTATGAATATGTATGAAGAATTTTAAAGATTTATGAAGAACTATCATGGTTTCTTTTTAAATGAGTTTTGAAATTTACTGTTTCTGCACTTGAAAGCTTTCTGCAGATACTACGGCAAACCAAATACATCCTAAACAAGGACTTTCGTTGTTAGAGAGAATGTTACAGTCGGTCTTGACCGACTTTCTTACTTGTTTACCACGAGCAGAAATATTGGAAAGCAAGAGCTTAAGTTAAATTTGGCCCTAAGAGAAATGTATGTTTAACAGCCTTCCCTTATGTTAATTAACAGAGCATTGACATAGCTGAAAAGTAGGCAACGTTTTTTTTTAAACCTTCATAGCTCAGCCATTTGTTATCCGATTGTTTATTTTTTTTTTGCCGAACCGCAATCGTGATTTCGGAACAGGCTTGGGTTAAACAATGTTTTCACACTTGGCTCAATTTGAGATTCGGCTCAGAGTGAGCAATATGTCGAAGTTCCGGGTTCGAGAGGTTATAAGTGTCAGTCAATGATACATATAGGTAAATATATAAATATTTCTTCCATTAATTGACTTACTTAGTATTATTTAGATTCTATAAAGTATGTTTTGAACTCTTTTTCTTAGATTTAAGGTGAAATGGAACATAAATTTGCATTCTAAAACTAATACACAATTTTATTAATTAATAATGTTTGTACGATTTATAGTGTACGTTTCTGAAAGTTAATAAGTTAGGTATTAACTAACAGAATTGATAAAGATCAAGAAATACACAAAACAATACATACATAAATTCTCTAAAAATTTCTTTATCAATTATGAAATGAAATATGTTTGAAAAACTTTACTTAGAATTCCTGGAAATAGACCACCCAGTGTCTGAAAAGTATCAGTTACAGCAAGCTATTATCAGCACCTACCTAAGCCGTATAAAGAGGAGGCCAAACCCAGCTTCAATTTCCAACTTTTACTTTCAGGCCTTAAAAGGCAGCCGACATCGCATTCATTCACTCAGTCACCTGTCTCGGACGGCCGTTAACATAATGAAACATTCAAAAATGTTAAGAAATTCTAGATCAAGAGAAGCCTCACACCTGCACCGCACATTCCATCAGCCAAGGGGCACAATGGATAAGGAAAACCTTTCAATTCTGTACACGAAAACCAGTTTCAACTGCAGTTAACAGCCAGAGCCGGCTTATGTTAGGAACCAGTTGAGCACGGAACCGGTTGCTCTCACTTCACCGCGAGAGCCAGGCGCTCTCTGTTTATTGTGTTGTCTACAGCAGCAGCATCCCAAGATGTTAACATTGGACTATCTAAGCTGTTAACCCTTGGGCCAGACAGGCAACATTTGGCCCCAATTCTGTTGACAGGCAGCAACAGCAACGAATTCAATGTCATTATTACTGAGAACTGTGAGAGAGAGAGAATGGTAGAGGGCAAGAGAGTGAGCACTGAGAGTGCTCCTCTCTGTGGTGCTCTCCCTCACGTGCTGTTGGTGTTGTTGTTGTTGAGATTGTACATTAATAAATGAGTGTTATATGCTTTGTCCTAGTTGACTTCATGACATTCATTCATTCATGGGATCGTCCCACGTCCATGTCCACGTCTGCTCGTCTGCTGAATGGCTTTTTAAATGGCCTTTTCCGTTTGGTCCTTGTTTTGGTTAATTGGTTTTATAAATTAACTAAATTGTGTATATTTAACATTTATTTATTATTTTGATTTCAGTTCGCTCTGGCCTTAATTTATTCATGTGCTGAGTTTTTTATTGTTTGCAATTTGAGCATTTAAATTATTAATTATTTTCATATTGATTTTGCAATCATTAGTTGTCGCTTCTTGTTTGTTTAACATTTTATGTGCATTTTTAATTAGCTGACTGAGCTGCAGCATTGTTGGCTGACCTTTGACACAGCGGCGAGAATAAAATAAAAAAGCAGTTGACAGTTCATGGGTTGAGATTAATTGCGATTGGCTTGTCAATCAAAATACAAAATCAAATTAATAAGTCCAGTTTGGACATTTTAATGGACTTCACACACAAATGACCCCTACACTCATGCTCGAATGCAAGTTCAATTACCTTTCCTCATCATTATTATAAGGGTATATCTGGACAAGTCAAGTTTCTGTCAACACAAGGTCATCAACCACACACACACGCCCCTATCGGGTTTCCCGTGCATTCATAGGCCCAAGCAATCGGAAGCCTGTTCTCTGGTCTTTTGTGTGATAATTTAACGCTCTACCTGCTGCATTTTCCATTATCTCAGATCTTGCTCACCAATCAGCGCGAAGTTTTATGCGATCAGCTGAGTCATGTCCATTTCCAGGGGGAAGTGTTGTGTTACGAGCAGATTGCGAATTTCGTATTGGCGGAAAGGTTTTTTAAGTAATGGAGTCGAAGTTTGATGATGGGAAACAACAGGTTACCAATTAACTTAAGAGGAATTGTGCTAATTTTAAAGAAGAAATAGCATTTCATCGTAAAAGTGCTTTCCTCATCACCAGGCAAAGGGGTAAAGGCGACAAGAGTTTATACAAAATTGGCTTAAGAGGAAGTCAGCCAACCTCTCAGCTTCTGCGGAAGGTTCCATCCGAATTTACCAGCCCGTTGTAAATTCGACCGTTCGGATTTGGTTTGAAAGCACAAAGGTTTAATAAAAAACATAGAAATATGGAGTAATCCTAATTAACTCGAAATTCGAATGAAACGTTTTAGAGAATCGATGAAAATTCCCAAAAATTTACAAGTTTCCTTGTCTGAAGACAAACGTCAGTCAACTGAACCGAACTGAACCGGTTTGTTTAGTAGTTTTTGATTTGTTTCAGCATTTTCAAAACGACGACGGTTCAGTTTGCGGTTCGGTTTATTATCGGAACTGGCGGTTCGGTTCAGAAAGCATATACAATTGATAATGGCCGAGCCATACCCATACATATAAAAGCGAATGTTTGTATAAGTGACTGTCCCCTATGGGCGTCTAAGCCACTGAACCGATCGATACGCAATGTTGACAGTATGTTTACAAAGATCAGGATCGAATCATGGACTATGTCGTAAAGCTGCGAGCTGGCTTAAAAATGGTTGAGTGCCATACATCAGTAGTTATTTAAGTTACGAGCTTACAAGTTGCTCAGTAATGAAATGTCTATTAGCCCTTGCTTATGTTAATTAACAGATCATTTACATTAATGTAAACATATGAACATGTTGTAAGCAAATAGCCTACTTGTTTATAACCTTATGGAAATTGTAGAGATTATAGATTATATTTGAACGATTCGATATAGCCCAGACGTTTAAGCACCTAGTTCTCAGAGACTCTAAAAGCTAGAGCAGAAATGTCTACTTTTATACAAAGTTAGACCAAAGACTTTTAAAACACCAATATAATAAATATTTTTAAATCAAACCTCTCAGCACAAAATATGCAAATTTTTGTATTTATATTGGAAAATCTTGAAGTCTAACCACAAATGGAAATCGTCAACAAGCGTCCTGAGTTGTTTCCATACATTCTTTGGCTTAGAATGTACATTTTCTGGAGAATAACAAAAATTGATTTTCAGTTGTCTAGTGTGCAGGCATTCACTTTCCGAGGAGTCCGTCAATTTTGAGCCATCGTATGTTAATTAATTGATTTAGCGTATGTCGCTCGCTTATTGGACATTCTGTTGATAATCCAATAATACACAGACAAAGTCGTCGAGAGAGAAAATGACTAACCGAACTCCAAGAACCGAAAGCAGCCGAAATAGGTAAATGAACAATGGTAAACGTTGATGGGCACATCCGTGGCTCAAGAGTCGAAATGCCTTGGCTGCTTTTGTGGTACACTGTAACTTTAACACTTACTCTTATGCGAAGTGTCCAAATGAGAAGTAAGCAGGCCGGTTCAACCCGAGTACAACATACTCTGTACCAACGAAAGTTTGTCTACATCTGAGACAGTTTATGCTGAATCAAGAATAAATAATCCTTAACTTCTTTCTGACTGTTATCTACTTAGTATACTCTGTGTACCTCTGGTATAGAGTATAAAAATAAAGAAATTCAAAATCAACAATTTGCTTTACGTTTCATAAAGCCATCCTTTCGCTTTCGCAAAAGTTTGCTGATTCAAATAGAATCTTAGTAGCTTGGGTGCCAGGTGTCCTTGCACCATTCGCTTACAGTGCAAACTAGTTGTACTTTATACAATATTTTTAGCAGTTGTCCCCTAGTTTTTAACTTTATTCAGTTAACATAACTTGTTCAACATTCTCAATTTCCATACGAAGAGAAAAAACTTGAATAACTTTTGCACTTTAATTTCATTGTGTTCAGTATTTTCCCCATTTCCATGATGCATTTCCATGATGCATTTCCATTAATTTATATAAATTTATGCAATTACTTTTGTTTATTTACTTGGCCGCAGCTCCACCTCTCAATCTCTCTCCCGTTTCAGCAGCTCCTCCTCTGTTTCTGCGGTCGGTTGTATGTCCTGTGCTGGTCTCATGTCCTTTTTGTGTGCGTGTGTGTCTGCGTGTCTCTGTATTGTGTGCAAGTGCATTGTCCTTGCAAAATATTTGGGTCAGTTTTGTTGTCATTGCTTGCTCAGCGAGGGACGGGTAGCGGGCGGCGGGCGGCAGGCACAATTTTTTTATTGACTTGACAGTCGAAGCGTCGGACACTTTCCCGGCTTCACGGTGTTCTCTCTCACAATTTAAAGTCGCATTGTTTGCGACACATGTTTGACGTGTACAAATTTAATTTAATTTATTAAAATAATTATGTGCACAAAAGCAAAGCAAGCAAGGAAAAATTACCATGGAATGCCAGAGGACAGGACGACGAAGTCGTCGGTGGTCGTTGGTCGTTGCCGTCGTCATCGTTTGGCGAGTGCCACCATTGAATAAGTTTTAATGATGATTGCAGCGGCGTGCAGCAAACCCCGGACAAAACACAGCAAAAAAAAAAAAAGTACAAAAGAAACTGAATATTTGAATATTTTTGTGATGGGGAGAAGGGGAGGTAGAGTCGACGTTTTGGAGCTCAGTAAACCAATCACAAATAATTGGGCAAGGACCAAATAAAGTCGGCTTTAAGTTGGCAAACATCTCTTCATCAAGCGCTTGCTAAATATTTATATTTATCAAAGTTTCTTATGAAAAATTGGTAAATTGCAATTTTTTAAAAGATCGCAAGATATTTCTGCCTGTCTCCGAGATTCCTGCAAGTTGTTGTTATCGATTGCTCGCCTGTTCCGGCTACTCTGCGGATCTCAGCCTGGTTTGTTGATCAATTTGTTCATCTCGCCGCACTTGCAATTGTTGCAGAGCCTTAAAACCACGCTAGAATGCAACGTGTTCAGTAAATTGCTGCCGTCGATTGCTTGCCTGCTCCAGCGTGCCCACCGCGCCTGCGATTGTTCTGGAAATCGGATCGTGGTCGTCCATTTCGCACACTTGTTAAACGGATTTGGCTGTTTCACAAGCTGTAGGCTCAGGACTGATGTATCAACTGAGGGGAGGGTACTACTACTTGGTTTTGTTAATCAGTATGTATTCCATTTAGTATTCCTGAACTGAACTATGTAGCATTTCTTTCTACAGGTCAAGTGAATCGAAGAGCTGGCAAAATGACACAACAGGCGAGCAATCGACGGCAGCAATTTGCATTCCACGGTGCTGCTGAATCACTCACCAGGCTACGATCAGCAGCAACTTCAACTCGATCTACCCACCACTGATCTACATTATATTCCATAACTCCAGGGTAGCATGAGTATGCCATTTTTAATATGACAAGGCCGCAAATGTTCATACACCTTAACCTACTCATCATAATCTTGCCACACAACCGCATTTAAATTTGTCGCAGTTGCGTCAATATGGAGAATACTTGTGCTGGACGACAGGACGAGAATGTCGACGACGACGAGGACAACGGCGGTTAGTGCGACTTGATGGCCAGTCAGGCAAAGGAAGCAAAAGTGGACAATCGGACAGCTAGATAGACGTTTGGCTCGGAACACGGCGCACACACACACATACACACGCATGCGAAATGTCAAGAGAATTGGCCATAACTACCTCACCTCGCCTCACCTCACCACACCTCTACTGGCCTGGTGCAGTTTTGTGTCAGTTTGTCCGTCAGTCAGTTGCTTCAATGACAGTCCAAATAATTGACAGTAGTTGCGTGTTTGTGTGGCCAATCAGCCAACCAGCCAGCTGGCCAGTGGACTTTCGGTCGTCTTCCTTCCACTTTTTGCGTTCCTCCGCTTCACAACAACAACAACATCAACAGCCGCACTCCAAAAGGAAGGAACGAGTTATGTCGGGGCATGGATTTTAATTTTTATTGCACACACACACACCCAGACAACGATTCGTTGTTCTCACTCGTAATGGTCGAAATTGGTTAAGAAATTAGGGTAAATTAGGGGTTGGCCATGGGCTGTTATTAGAGAAGAGTCTCTGCCTCTGAGTGTCTCGAGATACGACAACGACAATATTCGAGGGGAGTGCAAATTGTACTCGGTGTTTGCCAGTGGCGGCGCTCTGTTCGGTGATCATTAAGGGGTTGCTTTGCCCTTTGGGTTGGACAATAATTAATGATGGCAGAGCAGCGGAAAGTGTTTGACTAATCGATTGTCAATGAATTGCATTTGAATTGTGACTGACTCACTCACAACCGTTACAATTGCTGGTCTTAATTAATTCGATTCACGATTACCATTTTCGCCAGATGATGACACACACACACGCACACGCACTCTTGGAGTGTAGTAAACTAACCGCTTTTTATCGATCGCGCCAATTGGGAGTTACAATGTGGGAAAACTAAACACAATTGTTCTAATTTTCGAATTGGTTTTTGTAAGTGAGAGCAGTATTTTTTATTAAGGGCCACTGCATGCCCATAGCTGGTGTAGTTAGTATCTTTTGAGTCTTCTTTTTGTTGAATTCGAATTGGTGCAAAGCTTATAGGGCTTCAGTTTATCCCAGGATTTAACAGTTTTAGATCAAGCTCGATAAACTCTAAGACAGATCCATTTGATTCTTTTAATCATCCAACGGAGCTTAAAAATCATCCAAAAGAACAATTTTCATATCCCTTCAAGATCTTCAGATAAATTTTGCAGATTATTCATCAGGAAACATAGTCATAGGTTATGTGTTCGTGAATAGGTTCGAAAGCGGTTAAACACCACAAAAGTGGTTCAGAGCTTTATATCAAAAGTTATTTAAGCTATGAACTTTAAATTTGGTCTGAAGATTGGTAATATGGAATTGGATATTTTACAGGTTCAGAACCGCTTTCAAATCGGTTCTGAAATGGTTCAAAACCATATCTTAAAAGTAATTAAAGCTATGAAATTTGCTCAGTAGGATGGTAATACGGAGTTCGATACTTTACTGGTTGCTCAAACGCAGTTCAATATGCTCATAGCCATATCTTTAAAGTTTTGTAAGCTATGAAATTCAATTTTGGTATGTAGGCAGTGCGTAATGTGAGACTCCGAACCATTTGGCTACAAAAGATCTAACTTAGTTCAGGTCCACAGCTCTTGATTGGATTATTGGTCTCTAGGCTTATAATGTGAGTGTTTGACATTTCAAGTGTTCATTGAACTGTATATTTGGTGTGTTGGTTGGAAATATGCTGTCTGATACTTGACAATTTAAAACTGGTTTCGAACTTGTTACAAGATCAAATTTTAATTAGTTTAACAAAATTTTAACAGCTAAAATATAATAAAGGCATCCTTCAGAAAGGCTTGCTTAGGTAGGTAGGTAGGTAGTTCCGACTGACCCCAGATGGGGTCACACATAGACCTTAGGGTCTTTAATGAGGCCGGGTGATTATTTGGGTACGTTTGTCTTAGAAGTCCAGGAGGATTTTTGTCGTTTTGGCAAATGCCAATAACTGTTTTGGGGGTCTCTTGCTTAAAAGGTTTATTAAGAAATTTGTGTAGTTGGTTAAGAGGCCAAAAGCAAAGCTCTATCAATCCAATGAAAGCAAGAAGATGGTCCTACGGTCACTAATCTGAGAAGAGAGCTATTCCATTTAGATCAGAGTTGCTTTTAATGCTAGCGTAGTCACTAACACAAATAAAACAAGAAGAAATAAGTAAGAGAAGCAAGAGAAAGATTGCTTATGGCTGTCTGAGGCACAGGGCAAAATAAAATTCACATACATCTTGGTTATTTCGTGATTTCTGGGCCAAGTTAAAAAAAAAAATATGTTAACTGGACCATCATCGTTATCTTTATCAGAATAAGTTAGGGATTACTTTCTTTATATTAGGTTTTCTCACAAGTTGCTCCCTTCAAATTGTTGGGTTTACCAGGAGTCTTTGTCTTAACATGGTACAAGGCACTAAATTCATCCAAAGAATATAAAAAATGGGCATTTTAATATCAAAACAAAGATATTAAAAACTATCCATTCCAATTGGATCTTACCTAATCTGAACAACGATTTTAAACATGTGTGACGTTTAAATTAAAACGTGCACAACAAACATCTATACTTAGTTTAGCGACATTCCCAATTGAAATTCTCTCCGTGTTTTGGCAATTCGAAATCTGTACATTATTTTCTCCGCTTCGCTAAATAAGCGGGTTGACCTTTTCAAATATAGTGACACTTGAATAGCATAAAATCCTGGAATATAGCAAATCAATCATCATTAAACATGTTTTTGTGCCTGTCAAGCGGGCTCCCTCTTTCACTTTATTCTGATCTCACTTTTAAGTTCCGCCTCTGTGCTGTCCAATGCCAGCATTTTTGACATGCATATTTTGAAGGATATGTCAACTGACTCCGCCCTGGCAATGGTGCTGGCCTGGCCCAGTTGCTTGGCCGTTGGCAAGGCCTTTTATTTCCTGTCCAGGGCATCAATTTATTAATTTGAAATGAAATTATTTTATAACTGCTGCCCTGCTGGTGCTGGCGCTGGCCCTGGACCCGGTCCCCCCGCATTCGCCTGTTGCATATAATTAGAGCTATAGGGAAATTGGTGCTCCGAGCTTTCTTCTCAATTATATTTTCAGCCTTCGGGGCGTTGACGCTGCCATGTGACACAAATTACTCTCATTTGTGTGTGTGTGGGGAGGGGGAACGAAGCCCAGGCAGGTGGAAAGCTAATCAAAGCGAAACATGTCAACGGGCACCAAATAAAAATCACAGGCAAATGTAAGCAAATATTTAATTTAATTTTACTTTGCTGCGGTTCGAGCTGCGAATGGAGGCGTGTGCGGCATTTGACGTGTGTAATAGCAGGGCAATATCAATTTGTTTTATGAATTGCAATTGCCAATAACTTGGAGTTGTCCCACACACACACACTCACACACATAAGACAGATAGACAACGTTTCTGGTGCCCCTTTGGTGGGGCGTCGTCAGTCAATACATTTTGCACATTTCTTCCGCTTCATTTCCTGTAAAGGAGCGTAAATTTCATAGTGATTGGATTTTATCAGTGTGGCCTCATCTTTGACACTCTCCGCACCATTTCGTGAGAATGTGAGTCAGGCTCTGGGGTGAGTAGGACATGGGAATCGATTGGTTACGCAAGTGAAAAATTATTATGGCAACGGTTAGGAGAGATAACCACAACACGGGAGGGGGTATATCGGGCTAGAACAATTGAATGTGATGCGTATGTTGAAATAGTCAGTCATAATCTAACATATATCTATCTAGTGGCCTGCGTTTTCTGAAGCAAATGCTTGATTACTGCAGTGTCGATCACACTTGCTTCATTTAACTCATAATTTTGTTGGTGATGAGATAGAATTATCTTTTACAACTAGCTGTCCCCGTCAGACGTTGTCCTGCGTTAATATAATTTTGTGTATTATTCTACTATTCTGATGCCAACTTTCATTCAAATCTGTTTAGTACTGAGCATAGCTCTCATACAAAATTACCAAAAAAAAACATATATGTGTTCGAGAGGTACCCGAAAGAGTTGACCGATTCGGACCATATTTGTTATCAGCCTTCCTCTATTCATGACGAATGTCTTTATAAAGTTTCATCCAAATCGGTTAAGTTTAGGTCAAGTTATGGTGCCAAAAAGCCGTGGATGGCAAATTACGCGATCCCTGTGTGACCTGCCAGAATCAGCTATAGATATAAACCACCTACGCTGTTACTACTACACTCACACGAAATTTCATCGAAATCGGTCCAGCCGTTTGGTAGGATTGAGCCATGTACGGAAGAATTTTATATATTAAGAGATGATAAGAGGATTAGTATATTAGATTATTGCCAGCTCTGTTAACAGCACTATTCGTGTTCGGTTAATTGATTTGCTAAAAGCTTAACAGATACTTTATTCTCTGGCTGATGCTACGGTTCTGGCTGATGTAGAAAAAAAGGGCCACGTCACGTCGGGGCAGATTTCCAAGACTGACCAGATCATTAAAGAATAGTTTTATCAGTAACTGGGTGCTTTTTCTGGCCGGCTGTGGTGCAGCGAGTAGTGTGTGTGCCTGCTGTGCAAGATATCTCAAATACCCGGTTACCTTCACTAGCTATTGGCGCAAGCTTTGAAGTAACTAGCCATGATAAAGCTTCTCAAACATTGCCGTTCGGATTCTACGTTAAACTGTAGGTCTCTTTCACTAGTGCGAAAATTTTAAGCACTCAAGCCTAGAGACTGAGTGAAGCTCGGTTTGGCCCTTAGAGCTGTGTACAGCCAAGCTTAGTACAAAAATCAGGCAAAATCTAATCGATGAGTAAAGGTGTATAGGGTATTTATTGTCAACCTGCAATCTCAGTTAGTTTTGAATATGCGGTTTTATTTTAGGGATGCAAACCGATCGGATGGATTCAATGCTTCTCTGAAGTCTTAAGCCATCGTTTCGTTTAGAGTATGGGTTTTTTTTAGCAAACCTACCGAAGGGCTGTCTCGGTTTGATTCAGTGGTTCGGTTTCCACTTTTGAAGCTTCTTTAAACTTTTGGACATATTTGGGAAAAACTTCATTAAATTAATTCATTTTAAAAATTATGCAAAGTAAACTCTACATCTTGTGGAACAGATGGAGTTTTCTTAAAAAAGAAATGAGGTTTAAACGTGTCACATTTTTATGGCAGTTTTCGGTTCAGTTTAGTATTTTTAAACAGCAAACATTTAAGCCGTAATCTGCATATCAAAACAAGCACTTGAAAGGGTATTTAAAGTTCGGCACAGATGAAATCAGGTTAGCCTTCTAGATTCTGTAGATTAGTTGATTCGCTGAATTCTTCTTTCTGGAACATAAAACCCCACTTCGTGTGGTATTTGAACTCTGGACTTCGGGGACTGAACTCGGACGGTCTGGGCACTTAGCTGGCAGCACCAAACATGTAAAAAGACAAATGGGTGAAGAATATAAGAGCATTGCCTTAGAACGAGTTCGCTTTAAAGCACATGTGTACTTCTGTGTATTTCCTAACAAAGCCTTTTGGTCCTAAGATCAAGAGTTTTATCCATGTCGCCCCCTCAAAAAGACAAAACGACTGATTTCTAGGGTATTTGTTAGTCTTACCCTAGCCCTATGCTTTCATATTTTCATTGCTTATTTTTTATGTCCGTCCATTACTGCAAAAATTGTTGAAGTTATTTTTATGATATTTTTTTAAGGGTTGTTGTTGTTGTTGTTGTTGTCTTTTGTCAACTCTTACCCAATGCAGCATCAAATTGTTGGCATGTGTGTGCGATTCGCCTGGCTTTGATTTAGTGCACAACATTTACATACAAACATATAAAAAAAAAAGAAAATTTCATCAAAATTCATTGGAACTGCGTTCAGCTCATTGCAGAAAGGGGCCGGCGGGACTATCTCACTTTGCTCATCTCTTGACTTTGATGCATAACTTTGCGACTTTTCTGATCGGTTACGCTGATAAATGCTTCGATTGGATTAGAATATTTGTGTACGTGTGTCTGTGTGTGTGTGTGTGCGCGCGCCCCTTAAGCTGGTGGGCGTGGAGCTGGCTTGTGCTTTCGGGTAAATTGAAAATTGCGTATGAGGGGGGCGGTCATGGAAATTGAAAGTTGTCATGGTTGTTATGCAAAAAAAAAAAAATGAGAGAAATGAGAGAAATATCGCAGCTGTTGAACACATCTAACACATCTAAGCCAGGGCTTAGCTCGGGGGCGGGTCCCGGCCACCAATGCCAGCTGGGGTCTCGAGCAGCAGATTTGTCACACTCTCATATCTGTTCGGGCATTATCTTTGGTCGAGGATTTGCAAGCTTGAGAATCTGTCCACTTATGTAACAACAATTTACATTTTTTTGTTGAGGGGTTTGGTAAATCCCTAGAGAAGTTCGTATTTCATGTTTACCTGGATTAGAAATGTCTTTTGGAAAATGCCTGTCAAAATTTATAATGAAATATTAAAAGTGGGCATAAATTTTACATTTAATGCCGGCATTGTCTTGGTGTAAAGTTTAGTTAAGTTACAAAATTCTTGGTCCGACTGACTGATTTATTAACGACCAGGGGAAACGGCTAACCCCAAAGCATTGTGAATCTATGTAAAGTCGCAAATCCAGAAACAGGAAACATGTCCAACGAAGCTTTCTTAGAATTGTGCGTCTTCCTACAACTGTTAAATTGTGAATAAATCTCCTGAGGCCTTAATATTGGCTTGAAAACCTCCTTGCTGTACGTGGTTGCCTTGAAACAGCTAGGACGTTTATAATCCTTTGACGCACTGTTTGCTTTTAATGAGTAAAGTAGACGAATTTTGCACTCAATCTGTTTACATGTGAGTGGTTGTCTGCTTTACTCAGCGATAATATGAAGCGCCTAGTCTATTTATACTCGTAAAATGCTCAGAGTCTATGAACCAAAATATGAACCTTAGGTTGACTAAGCACAGGAACTGGTTCATAAACCAAATTTTACATTTTATAAACGGGTTCGAAGCCAACGGACCGGATCTTTATCAACATTTTAGAGGTTTACTTAATTATTGTTAAGACTAAAAAGCAAAAAAAATTGTAAATAATAATGATTTGAAGCACAGGTTCAATCCTTTACTTGCAGTCATCAAAGTGTTGGACAACACATTTCCTCCCTTTTTAGCTCAATTTATGCCTCCAAACCACAAGTCCAATCATCATAATACTTAAAATCTAACATTGTGAATCTATGTAAAGTCGCAAATCCAGAAACAGGAAACATGTCCAACGAAGCTTTCTTAGAATTGTGCGTCTTCCTGTTAAATTGTGAATAAATCTCCTGAGGCCTTAATATTGGCTTGAAAACCTCCTTGCTGTACGTGGTTGCCTTGAAACAGCTAGGACGTTTATAATCCTTTGACGCACTGTTTGCTTTTAATGAGTAAAGTAGACGAATTTTGCACTCAATCTGTTTACATGTGAGTGGTTGTCTGCTTTTACTCAGCGATAATATGAAACGCCTAGTCTATTTATACTCGTAAAATGCTCAGAGTTTATGAACCAAAATATGAACCTTAGGTTGACTAAGCACAGGAACTGGTTCATAAACCAAATCTTACATTTTATAAACGGGTTCGAAGCCAACGGACCGGATCTTTATCAACATTTTAGAGGTTTACTTAATTATTGTTAAGACTAAAAAGCCAAAAAATTTTAAATAATGATGATTTGAAGCACAGGTTCAATCCTTTACTTGCAGTCATCAAAGTGTTGGACAACACATTTCCCCCTTTTTAGCTCAATTTATGCCTCCAAACCACAAGTCCAATCATCATAATACTTAAAATCTAACTTCAGCTAGTTTCCAACCGACCCACTTAATCAGCTTTTTCCACACATCGCCCTGACCAGCCCCAGCATTTTAATTTAAATTTGATTACAATTTAAAATTTATAACCCACATCCTAAGAAAAACAGCCACACGCTCACACACCCTTCTCACCAAACCGCACCGCAGACTAAGGCTTAAGAAAAACTTACAAAATCTACACAACATATGTAGACCAAATCCTTGAACCTTTAAACCAACGACCGTCATTAACCACAAATCCTTTACTTAACAGTACGTAAATTTTTTGGCACTGGGCCGTCCTCCAAGATAAGCACATACAAACATACTTCACTGCACTCCACCCCCTGTCACCCAAAAAAAAAAGAAACCAGAAAGGGGAGCGGTAATTTATATGCGCATATCATTTGACCTTGAGCCAAGCCAAGCAACCCTACACTCCGCCCAGGACCTTTCCTACACGCTGAGTCGTAAAGACCACCAACTGTCGCACGAGTCTAATTAAACACTCTCCACATAGAGAAATGAATTTGGGTCACATCATTATCCGAATATAAGTGGGTCGCTCGGTCTCCCTCCGTCTGCCAAAGCGTTTTTAATTTTATGATTTACATAAAATTACCAAAAAGTTAATTTATTTTCAAGCCTTTTGGCTTGTTGGCTTTAGTCTCTGTGTGTGTGTGTTTGCCCTGACTTTGTGTCTCAACCCTTTCTACTGCTGCCTTCATCAACACAAAAAGATAACATGACATCTTTAAAGCAGCAACCTCAATTAAGATATTAAACCGGGCGTTCAAATAATGAGAGGCTGTCGGCTCTTCGTTAAGGATGTAGGGATGTGAGCGTGAGACAGAAAAAAAAAAGGAAACATATGGGAGCTATACTATATAGATGTTCGATTTCGACCAAACTTAGTGGAATTATGCAAAAGAATAACAAACAAACATGTAAGAAATTTGGAGTCGATTACATTTAAAACAAAAAGGTTTTTCTCAATATAACTTCTTTTCCGACCAATCATTCGTACTGCAACTGTATGCTATAGTCAACCGATTTTGACAAAACTTTGTAGAATTGTGTGAAAGCCTGTCAAATAAACAAATGCCAATTTTAAGGACATTTCCATTGAAAACATACTAGTTTTTCTCACTAAGACTACATTTCAGACTCTACTTTTCTATGAAAGCTATACTATATAGATGTCCGATTTCGACCAAACTTGGTGAAAGCATGGGAAAGCGTAGTAAACTAGCAAATATATAGTTTGGTATAGTTTGCATTGAAGAAAAAAAGTTTTTCTCACTAGGACTACTTTTCAGAACCTACTTTTCTATGACAGCTATACCATATAGATGACCGATTTTGACCAAACTTAGTAAAATGATGGGAAAGCATGGCATACAAAGAAATACAAAGTTAGGAGGCGTTTCCATTGAAAACAAAAATTTTTTTTCACTAAAACTAGTTTTTTGATCGACTTTTCTTATGACGGCTATGTGCTCGTCCGATCTGGACGGTTTCCACAAATGTGCACCGCATTTGTACTAAAAGACTTCGTGCAAAGTTTGCTTAAGATAGCTTTCAACTCAGTTCGTCCTTCTGATCAAGAATATATATACTTAATGTGGTCTGAGATGCTTCCTTCTATGCGTTACAAACATCCGGACAATTTTATAATACCCTCTGCAAGGGTATAAAAATATTAAATAAGCTAGAAAGTCGGTCAAACCCGACAAGAACATACTCTGTACCTTTCAAAGTTTGTATTTAACACACAAAGCTTTGAATTGTGAAAAATACTATTCCAGACGGGTAAAAGAAAAGACACTGACTTACCAAACTGACCTCGTATATTAGGGAATAGGCTGCACTCCATCCTAAAATTACCCATACAAGTATTATTAAGTAGTCTAATTAGTACAACCATTTATGAATAACATTCGCATTTATCATCTCTAGATTTTCACATCCTTTTTCAGGCAGTGCAAATATTGTAGCATACTTTTTGGGGCGCGCTTGGGTCTAATTTCATTTTCTACCTATTATGAGTAAATGTGCGTGTCAACTTTTGAAGTCAAGCGATTTAAGTCCACACACACACACACAGAGACTTGGAAATCTCCACAAAGCGTTGAAGCTCATAGCGGTCTCACTTGCTTCCCTCCAAAGCCCCCCCCCCCCCCTGCTCTTGTACAACTCGCAGCCGACATATGGACAAGCATTGTGTCTGACTGTTCTATTTGTTTGATAGCTCTGCTGCGGCAGTTAGCGACTCTCTAACTCTCTCGACCCCTCTCTCTCTCCCTCTCACAATGAGGGAGTGTGTGTGCGTGCGGTTGTGCAAATTTTATATAATTACACTTTGCGCATTTTCACAATGAAGTAACAATGTTTTAATTAAACCATTGGAAAGCCAAATAACTCTTGTTTGTTGTGGAACTGCCGGGATCTGTAGTGGCACCCAATGGACACAAAACGAACGTAACGTGGTAAGTATTAAGTGCAAAAGAGGTGCAAGTTTGTTTACCTCAATGGAGAAGGTTTTGTGGCGCAAATGAAACGCAGATTTAAAAGATGGAATTTCATATAACAAATTCCACACTAATTAGCAGTAACATTTATTGTCTATAATAATGTTTGGGGATTAAAGTAGTGCTTTTTATATAAACCTATAAGGCAAACATAATCGATGGAATGGGGATTCAGCCTCGAGGGGCATCTTGTTTGAATTTGTCAATTGTTGACATTCCTGCAACAAAATATCTGTTAATATGTAACTTATCTCAAATGTGGTTACTAGTTATTAGAAACAGTTTCTGCTATTTCAAAAGCTCTTCCGCAAAATTAAATTTCATATTTTTATTAATAAATTAACTGGGTAATGTCTCTCGTTTCCCCTGTACATGTCACATAATTAGTTGGTAATAAAGATTATTGATTTCATAATATTTCCCATGATTTGTATTATAAAGCATTATAAAACCGCTCATTCCAAACCGCAAGAAAAATGTTCATTTTCACACGCTCTAATTTTCAACTAAAAAACTGGTTCTGCTGGTGCAAAATACAAATTGAAATGTTTTATGACATGGCTTTGGCTGTTGAATTTTTTTTTTGTTGTTAGATTTTTAATTAAATTTATGTCAACATTTTTTATAACTGTTTTTTTTTTTTTGGTTTTTGTTTATCAATTTGCTTGATTTTCATACCCCTCCCTCCCCCCGCCACCAAAGTTTAGTGTCAAATTATTTTGTTTGCTTATGCCTAGAAATGTGTTCTTTGTTTACAATTTTAGCAACCACATAACTGAAATGTTTTAATTGAAACTACATACATAAATGCCGCCCTTGTGTGTGTGGTGCGCGTAATAATAAAAACAATCAACCGCCAATAATAACTACATCGAATACAGTTTACAGTTCCGTGTTCGTTCTTAGGGGGAGAAAATACAGCAACAATGCAAAAAAAAAAATGCCGGAAATCCGCTTTGCACCCAATCCACGTGCATTTAATGCCAAACGCATGGACAACAGAGCCGAGTGAGATGGGATTGGGAATTTGTTATTATTTGTCTGCCTTTTTAAGCATAGAACACTCGAGCCGCAATACAATGGCGATTAAAAGTGAGTTTTTTTTTTACTTGATTTTTTTTGTTGTTGTTGTAAACGTCAGTGAAAAAGTCAATAATGAAAAATGGAAATATTATATAAATATTGTAAGAGAGCATGCTTTAAGTCGAAGTTGGAATGCTCTGCTTGGTTTGAAAAAAATAATAGATAAGAATACAGGGATTACCAGTTTATATCTCAAATAAAACCTGAGGCAAGACACTGAGCCGCTTTTGAACTGATTAAATCTAGTTTACAACAGATTATTATCGACCTAAATAGTTTCGGAGATAATTCACTAAGCAACTTTGAAGCCGGTTCAGCTAGTTGTTGATTGGGAGCCGGAAATCATTTAACTTCGGTCTAACAACCTTGACTACATATATCATCCAGTTCAAAAATCTCTATATTACCAACTTACAGATTAAATTTCAAGTTTATATTTTAGAATATTCCTGAAATATTATATTACTCTTAAACACTTTTGAACCGGATCGAAACAGGTACTGAACCGGTAAAGTATCCAAAATATTCAAAGTTCGTGGCTTACCCAATTTCTGAGATATGACTGAGACTGAGATTGAGATCACTACCAAGAGTTAGGGGATTCGAGAATTCCGTAGCGGTGTAGCCGATCTACAGGGTAAAGATACATTGAGAAAGAAGCACTACCATATTCCTAATCAATTTGTAAAGTACACAAGTACATTCATCTGATTTGTAAGGCGGCCGAAGAATTTTTAAAGGTCATTTGAGCCATATAGTCTGGTATCAATGTATACACTTGTTGAATGAGCTGACGCTACAAAATGGCCCAAGCTCTTAAGATTGCAATTCAAACAACATATTTGTTGATTTTGACTTCTTTATAATTAATTTCAATGGTTCAATTGACTTGTTTAGTCACCTGCTCTGGCGTTTATGCAGCCTGCCGCTCAACTAGCGCATTGCGCCTCTCTTGCGATTGTTTCAGAGTCTCAGAAGCAGCCTGAAATCCAAAGTGTTCAGCAAATTGCTGCCGTCGATTGCTAGCCTGCTCAAGCGATTCTGTTGGTCTTATTCTACCCAGTTGCTTCACTTGTTGATTGCGCAGCGATTGATATTGTTGCACAGTCTAAGCCGCTGTCTGGTATGTAATGATGCTTAGCAAACTGCTGGCGTCGATTGCTCGCCTGCTCCGGCGATTCTGCAGTTCTTAGCCTGGCCTGTAGCTTCACTTGAATATTGTGCAGCGATTAAGATTGTTGCGCAATCTACTAAGCAGCTCTCTGGAATATGAAGAGCGTAGCAAACTGCTGGCGTCGATTGATCGCCTGCTCAGGCGATTCTGCAGATCTCAACCTGGCCTGTAGCAAGTGGCGCTTGGCAAATGTATCTCCTTGCTTGTAGGGTGACTAGAGCAGATCTACGGTTCTTAAGACAAATCTAGACTTTATATTCATAACAAATAAATGAATGAACATGCAGATAATTTCATTCCTAAAATTACCAAATTACTATGCTGTGCTTTACTATAAAGATTATAAAATATCAGAGCCCACATTAAAGCAGGAAATAATATTTCTTTCAATGCCAAAAGCAAGCGGAGAATAATTTACCACAAAATCCGCTTTATATTTTAATCAAATATTTCGTTACACATTTTTTTGTATTAAATGTCCTTTCCTTTCCTTTTTTTCTCTTATGAAAATGTTTTTAAAGCTCCAGTTGACAACTTTTTAAGAGTCCCATAACGCTTAACAATTTTCGCATAAATATTCACAGAGCTTAACCGTTTTGTGTGTGTTTAAACCAATAAACAAATTTAATTGTACGATCGCGCGGTGTTTTTTATGCCCCTGATCCCTTTTTTCCATTACATTTTTAATAATGTTTTTTTATTAGATTTGTAACATTACAAAACATTTAAAGGGCAAAAGCTTAAGCCTTGTGCGGTCAACACAACAGGCCAACCAAAAAAAGAGCTGGCCACAAATGGGAAAAATAAATATGGGCTCAGTCCTGAGTATATACACAGGAGGAGAGAGTAGCAGTAGGTCCTTTGGGGGTCCTTTTAAAGGGGAGCAGAGCAGCACATAAAAATGCATTAAATAAAATTTGTCATATAAATCTTGCAATTTATATGTTTGTGTGTGGCCTGCAGTAGTCCGAAAAATGTAATTTACAGAGCTAAAGCTTCACTCATCAGAGGGTAGCTAGGGGTATGATTGGAGCGGGGCACAATATGAGAAATATATTTGAAACTGAACACAAGGCAAACATTGATACAACCCGACTTGAGGTAGTTGGCGACCGTGACGCAGCCGAGTGCTGTGTATTTTACAAGTCGCACCTTACCCACAATTTTCCTTTATTTCCACAAAAAGAATGAAAACTTTTAGAGGGGTATCCGATTCGTTGATCATAGCCATCCCTCCTCATCTCATCTCGAGCAAGCCAAGCCCGTATATAACTCATTAAGAACGCTTGTCGCAGGTGCTAATTCGTTAAAATGGAAATCAGAATTTTCCAATTAAACTGGGGATAATAAATTGGCCCAGAACTCATACCCATATAACGTAATATACTTCAGGGCGAACTTTTTTGGGGGTTGCCCTCTGGTCGGCAGCTGGGCAGATGGCAAAGCCAAGAGAGGAAATAAATTATAAATACGCCGGAAGTTCCAAGTCAGCATGAAAGGGCGAAAACCGATGCTTCCCCATTCCCTGCGCTCACCCACAGGTTTGCATTTCCAGTTAGCTAGCTAATTTGTAAAAAGCCGTTGACCAACACACTCCCACACCCCCGAAACACATACAGAAAGCAACTTACAGCTGAGACTTACAGCAAGAAGATAAACTATGCGTTGTATACACATACATATATTTCTATATATATATATAAGCAGATACTTTATCTAATGCCAGAGACGATGTGTGGAAATTTAGACAACATGCGAGAGCATTGGTGTGCTTTTGTGTGTGGAAATGTTGAACGGGGGGGTGGGGATACTCTGAGAGAGAGCAATTAGATAAAACAAACGCAACGCTGACAAAGGCAATGCAATTTTGCTTGGCAGCATTGCCAACCACAGCAAAAGTTGCACGTCAGTCCAAAAAATATATCCACGAAATGGAGTTGGGAGCAACAACAGGACTAAGAAGAACACAATGAGAAAGTTGCGAATAGAGATGTACGCGTGATAGGAAACGTATCATATTAAGAATCTTGTGGGAAATAATTTAAAGATTGGAGAAAGTGGTCCGAAACTAAAGACTTCAAAGACTGGAAAGTCAGGGCAAGACGTGGTTATTTAAAAGAGCATTAAAACTAATGTTAATGCCCAAATATAGCACAACAGTTGTGTTGCTTTAGTAATTGCCGCAAAATATGCCACGTTATGGTAAGCTGATATTCTTTTACCTCCGAAATTTAGAAAAATTTCAGATATTTTACACTTAGATAAAAAAAATATAGAATTTGATACTTGGATCATGAATGTTAAATGTCAAGAGTTCAGTTAATATGCAAATCTTTGATCCAAGTGCGAATTTCTTGTTCCGTTTATCACCTTTTACCACGTTTATCCAGATCCAAGAGCTTCAATACCCAAAGCAAGTACAAAACATTCTCAAATTAAGTAGAATTAACTCAAATAGTAGAAATACTCAAAAACAAGAAGGCTCATTCTTGAATCAGGAAACCAAGAATGTTAGTTCTAGTATCAAGAGCTCATCAGGTTTGAATTTTAAAGGTCAGAAAAGTAGTCTTAGAAGGAAAGTCTTTGTTGTTTCATTAGTTATTAGTTTTACCTTGTATGCTTTAACATAACTCTACAAAGTTTTGTCAAAATTGGTTAATCATAGCATATGGCTGATCATAGGGACGATCGGTCGAAAAACTTGTTTTAGCGTGAAAAACATTTTGGTTTTTAATGGCAGCGACTTTTAACTTTGCAGATATTAACATAATATGCTCAAGGGCAATTTGGAGCCGAGCATTGAAGCAAAATCTACCAGAATACAAGCAAAGGCACTGCAAGGTAATTTTTACAACATGACAACAATGGAAAGTCCTACCCCACCCGCTGTCTAGCCCAGATATTGCACCTTCCGACTAGCATTTGTTTTCGTCGTGCTCGCATGTTCTTAAGGATCAGAACTTTAGCTCTTTTGAAGAATTTGATAAAAGGGATAGATACGTGAATCGCATCAAAGAAAGCTTCCTTTTTTCTAGATGGTATTCGAAATTTGACAGAAAGATGGGAAAAAGTGGAGGCTAGGGAAGGACAAAACTATGTAAAATGAATTTAGGGTCAAACTTATTTAAAAAGTTTATATATAAAACTGATACGCAAAGGGATATTACTCAGACAGCCGTGTATAAGGCTAAAACTTAATTGTTGTCTTTTTAAGACCTTTATTTATACATATACATTTTACGAGCTGTAAGGGTATATATTAACTTTGGTTCTAAAAACACCAATTATCGTCTAGACTGGTACAAAAATAACCAGATCAGAATAACCCTTTTCGTTGGACTAAAGTACTGACAACCCTAAATGTGCTTTGCATCAATTTGCACACGTTATTTTGTTTAGAATTTAAACCATCTAGTTGATCCCATTTTCACATTTCGAATCGTCTCACGCGCTCATTACTTAACACTAACAGAAGAACTAGAAGTTGAGGCTTCAGCCGCAACTTGAAGTATGCGTGGTCGGTTAGGGTTTCTATTATGGAGGGTGAGGAGGGGGGGTGGTTTGTGGGTACCAGCTGCTTTCCGCTGCTCAACAATTCAATTTAAGATTCGTGCGCAATTTGCGCAATGCATCGCAAGGCAGCGGAGCGAGGGCGTGGCATGGCGTGTGTGCGTTTGACTGTGTGTTAATTCATATAACAGACAGCTTGCTCATGCCTTTAAGCATTACGCAGCTGCTCCCCCCTCCTGCCCGCCCACCGCACTTTCCACTTCAACTCCACAACTAACAGCGCTTGATTTTGTGTAGCATATCTTTTGACGCAGCCGAGGCGAGAGGGATGTGCGTTGCATTTGGGCATATGTGCCAAAGCTAAAGCTTGTTGCTCCATATCATTCCTGCCACTTGAAACTGAAAAATGGAAAGCGAAACCAACCAATGCTGGCAGTCATATAAAGTGTTGACTGCTCGTTCAAGTGTTAAGTTTGTTTTCAGTAACAGAAAAAATAATAAAAAATATGTGAGCAAGATTTGTTCAGGGAAGTGTGATATGTTATTTTGGTAAGAATCCGTTAGATGAATCAGTTCTATCAGAGCTGCAGTAAACACATTTGAACCTTCCTTTAGTAGACTTTGCTGTCGATTTCGGATTTGGGCCTGTTTTTTAGGTAAAACGAAACCCTATGGTTACCAAAAACCTTAACGATTTCCTTAAAAGAATATCGAAAATGTTATATAAAACGTTGCATAAGTCATAGTTCACTGCACCTTTCTCTAATTTTATTAACTAAACATCGCCCGCAGCTTAACTTAATGCTCTAATTTATCGCTTAAGCCACGAACAAAGTCAATCCCCCAGCAAATATCTGCAACTTTTGATTGTCTCTACTTACCAAAAGAGAAACTTATCTTCTATGATACACTCACTCACATTTTGTAAAACTCATTTCTTGAAGCTATCAACGCCAGAAACAGATACTCCAGACTCCTTTGCATTGAAAGCAGAGAGACATTTCGGGATACCGCAAAGCACACGCACACACACACACACACATACAATGAGTGAAAAGAATGAGGACCCTTGGGTGCAAGCGAGCTCAGGACATCTTTTGTGCTGTTATCATTATCACAGTCAGCAGCAAGTCATAAAACAACTAAAACAGTTTTGAGTTATGCTTTATATATACGATTATATGTTGCATTTTGTGTTAATCTCTGACCGCACACACACACACACCAACAAATTGGCAGGAGGGGAGTTGGCAACATCTATCTTAAAAACTCATTATCTGGTGGGGCAACTTTTTAAGTAACTTTTCCTTTGTTGTGCTTAACCCCCATGTAAGTATTTATTTCAAATAAACTGTCTTTAATGCTTTCGTCGACCAAACTTCATATCTTTGTTTTTGTTTGGGGCCCAGAACCACGCAATTAGTGGACGTTGAGCAACTTGAAGTGGCCCACACATCGTCGCACCCTTAACTAGTTGTCGTAAAAATAATTGCCCACTACTTAGCAGTCCAACCCTTGGTTATCTCACTCCCATTGTCCCGCTGTTCTCTTTGTATTGTGCCAAGCTCACAGCTGCAGCTTTAAGCGTCATGAAACTAGTACAAAATAACAACAAATAAGTAGAAATAAAATGGACATTAAGAAAAGACAAGTCGAGGATGTCGAGGGTACAAGTTGTGTGTGAAGAAGACTTTTGAATGCTCTCGTAAAGGTGAAGTTTAAAGTGTCTCACATTATGCATTTTTGGGTATTTTTTGAGCTGAAGCTAAAACATATACAAAATAGGTTCAGTTTGGGGAAATGGTTTAATTTTATTTTATTATAAAAAAATAACCTCAAAAGAGGCTGTTCGTCTCTACAGCTGTTTCAAGCACTCCCCAGTTCCATCTTCGGCATACTTTGCTTATCTACTGCAAGTCAGCTGCTGTCTTCTCAAGTCAGGATATTGCCTTAACTGGTAGGGAATTCAAAGGCAGCATAAGATTAAAAATCGTCCACCAAAAGACAAGCACAAAGTTGATATAGCCTGTGTGAATGCTTGTGTACCCATTTGACCTTACTGTTTTAGTGAGAGAGATTTTTGTTGTTTTAAAACTACTTATTTTGGTTAAGTTTTTAACTTGCCAAGTTTTGGCTTTTCGTTCATTCACTAAATCTTCTGGATTTCTTTAATCTTCAAGCAGGACTCTTTGGTTTTCATCCATTCATTATCATCACGAATTTTAGTATAAGTCTCTGCCTTCGTACTTGTTTCAAGTGCAATCAAGAATGACTCATAGTTAATCAGGGCTGTCAGCGGGCTCGAACCAAAACTTGGAGTTCAATGTTGGCTTAGCCCATGTTTTATACAAGTTTATATACTAGTCGACCCAAACACGACACAGACTGTATGGGAATCGCTTCGATATTGGGTAGCAGGTGACTTGTAGAGCACATCACATGGGACACAGTTTTCTCTTAGCTCTTATTTAGTGATGGTTAATATGGGGGGATTTTAAACGTAATTTTAGTCATCTTTATAGATTTGATTATTAAGCTTTCCTGCCGATTGTAAGACTCAATCCTAATCAGTAGGTTCAGGTCTTTAATGTTTCTTTTATCAAACCAAAATTTTTGGATTCGAAACAGGTTCAGGTTAAGATTTTATGCCTTTAGAGTTGATCGGTTAAAGGTTCGGTTCACAGTAAAATGAATGTCGGAGTTGTGGGCTCGAACCGCTTGGGTTCAAAACCGGTTTGCAGCCCTGATATTAATACTCTGTACCAAAGGTATCTAGAAGTATACGAAAATGTCTCAGGAATATGCGCAGCTCTTAAAAGACTCGCAATTGATTGTATATTTGACTCGAAAAGCTTGGAACCTTTCATATTTTTAGTGAAAAACTTATATAAGCCTTGACCTGATTAGTTTTCTATGTTTATACCCTTGCAAAGGGTATTATAATTTTGCCCAGAAGTTTGCAACGCATAGAAATATTCATTTCCGACCCCATAAACTATATATATTCTTGATCAGGGTGACGAGCTGAGTCGATTGAGCTTTGTCCGTCCGTCTGTCCGTCTGTCTGTCTGTCTGTTTCTACGCGAACTAGTCTCTCAGTTTTAAAGCTATCGAGCTGAAATTTTGCACAAAGTCTTCTTTTTGCTGCACACTACTAATATGTCGGAACCGACCGGATCGGATGACTATATCTCATAGCTCCCATAGGAACAATCGGTCGGAAAAATAGTTTTAGTATGAAAAACTTTTTTCTTTTAAATGGAAACGACTCCAAACTTTGTAATCGTAGGTTTTTTATGTTTTTTTATAATTCTACCAAGTTTTATCAAAATCGGACAACTATATGGTATAGCTGCCATACAAAAGAAAGGTATAAAAAACAGTCTTTGTTAGAAAAACTTTTTTATTTTTAATGGTAGCATCCTGTATTTTTGTATTTCTTTGTTTCTCGTGCTTTTACACAATTCTACAAGTTTTTGTCCAAATCGATCGGTCGGAAAATGGGAAAAAAGTATTTTTTGAAAATATTTAAGCGAGCACTTGCAAGGGTATAAAAACTTCGGCACAGACGAAGTTAGCTTAGCTTTCTCGTTTTTTATAATTCTTCCAAGTTTCCTAATATTCTACATAATCTTACATATAGGAGAGTAACCAAAGCACATCAGCTTTTGGGAAACTAAACGCATAGATCCCATAACAAACGCGTATATCAACAGCTTAGCGGAGCGGAGAAAGCTCCTTTAGCTCTGCTCCGCTCCGTTTGCATTTCGTGTACCGATTTCTCATCTTCTAAATAGCAGCTATGTGACAGAAGAACTCACAATTTACTTTGTTATATGTTATTTTATGTGACAGCTACAAAAGAGTTTTTATACTCTGTACCGTAGGTACATAGAGTATTATAAGTTTGTGCAAAAGTATGTAACATCCAGAAGGAAGCATCTCCGACCCCATAAAGTATATATATTCTTGATCAGCATCAACAGCCGAGTCGATATAGCCATGTCCGTCTGTCCGTCTGTCTGTCCGTATGAACGCACAGATCTCAGAGATGGTAAGAGATAGAGGTTTGACATGTATGGGACATATGCTTCTTATGTCTGCAGGCAGATCAAGTTTATTTTCAGTTTGGCCACGCCCCCTCCCGCCCCCGCAATATGGAAAAAACGTCATATCTCCCACAGTTTTGAAGATAGATGGCTTGTTCCTTCTGGACATATTTAGTTATTAGGATAACTTATCGATCCGCCAAAGGAATGAAGAAGATCGGATGAACGGTTTTCGAGTTATGATCAAAAGACAAATTTTCTTGGTACAAAGTATGTTATAGTCGGGCTTGACCGACTTTCTTTCTAGTTACATCTAATTTTATTACTTATAAAACTTGTTTGTTATAGTCCTTAAGGCATATATATATTCTTGATCAGTATCAACAGACGAGTTTATACGAGTCTGTTTGTTTGTTCGTATAAACCAAATGCTCGTACCTTCTGAACATATCCGCAGAGTTGGTAGTATCGGATGAACGGGAGTCGAGTTATGAGCTGCAGCATCAAAACTTATAAGGAGCATACACTTTCGTTGGTACAGCGAATATTACAGTCAGGCCTGACCGTCTTGGTCAAAATAAGTATATCAATAAAGCTCTTGCGAGGGAATTAAACCTTCGCAAAGACAAAGTTAGCTTATATCGATACTTACTAAAACTATATAACCAATTCGCTAAAACAAGCAACTGAAATGTGTTTACAACAAAATATCACAATCGAAAGAAATACCAATGAAGATTTTTACTATTACTTGCTGGATTAATAGTCTTGAGCATTAACCATCTCTGAAATTATACAAGACGAAATGACCTATCCATGGTAATGATTCCGCTAAGATTCATTGCCTCCCATTAGAGCAAATATAGCCCATTTTCCTTTCTAACCATGCTGCATTATTAACCATACTCTGTTGTGTTGTCTGTGCTGTGTATAGGACCTCCTCAAGGTTCCCTTCTCTCATATAACCATTATTTATCTTTCTTATTGAATGTTTCTTCATATGAATTAATTTAATATGTAGTCTTGTGTGTATAAATAACTTAGTTATGGTATCATTATTGTTTTCTTTTCTTTTTTTGCGCGTTTAAGTTCGTTGTCTGCCGCATGTTCGACGTGTCGCGTGCTAAACAAGTTCGCCTTGGTTTCCACGTCTTACAAGCATGAGTTTGGTATTCGCTTAGGTCAGTTGAAAGCTTTTATTGTATGCATTTCAGGTGCTTAAGTCGCTGAGATGACGTTAATTGTGGTTAGAGTAATGCAGTGGGGATTGTGTTTAACTGAAAGTTGCTGATTTTTGTTGGTAAGCCTAAGAAGATGAACTGGCTCTGGAAAATATCTTACCTTTTTCCTTTCGAATTCTTAGAGGCATGCTGATCCGATGAATATGAAGTAATTTGAAGTTTAATCCATTCTCCATTCGAAATACCCTGAAAATAAGTGAATATCAGTGATGAGATAATGTGAATAAATTATTTAACGGTTGAATAAAGCCAAAGGGCAAAACTCCTACACACTTTTTTCCTCAAGTTCTTACCAAAATGCCCTGCAATTTGCCTTAATTTCCACAATCCTTATCATCCCCGTGATATTAAATTCCACCCAAGCCCCATCACCTAGTTATTATGCCCTTAATATTTAACCCTTGAGGCAAACCAAAGTAAACATCTACTTGTATACCATCTTAAGGTAACGCCAGAAGCGATTTAGCTTTGCTTATAAATAAAACTGCCATTCCAGCGTGAAAACGGGGATCTGACCCAAGCTGAAACCTGCTGGACAGTCCACCCAATAGTATTGAGCGGGTGGGTGGCGGGGTCGTAGTTCATTTCGCTCTTTCTTTGCCTTTCCGCTTTGCTAGTAAATTCAAACACTTTGTGCCCGAAGACAATGGTTCAACAGAATTGTTAGTAAAAGTCTCCTTCGTCGTAGTCGCATGTAATAAAAGTGCTGGCTGTAGACTGCAGCCGAATTGTATCTGTAAGATACAGAATCACACCCAAACACACACACACACACACACACACTCGCAAAAACAGGCAGCTGAAAGAGCAGAGCTACCAGCATTTATATTGTATTTACCTACTTGTTTTTTATTATCTACAAATGCTCTTCTATGCAGCAGTCCTTTACCCACCTCCAGCTTCTATCCAGCTTCTATCCTGGCTCTATACGCTCAGCGAAGCTGAAAAAACAAGTCGAGCGTCGCTTGCACTGCGCTCCGGGTATAAATATTTATCTTCTTTCTTCCTTTTTTTTTTTGCTCCTTGCTAAGTTCTCATTTGGTAGCTGCTTTTGTTTTAAGGCAGCAGCAACAATACAAACGGCAATCGGAATCGAAAAGGGCACGAAAAAATATTGTCTATTGATTGATTGTTTGTTCTAGTGCACGGTGTGCGCATTATTAGATACAATTTATTGTGCAGCAATGTGGAATGGCAGGCGCAGGCTAGGCAGGATTATTGTTTATTTTATGACACGTGGCAGGGCGAAGGGTGCAGACTCTGACACACGCTTGGGGCCATCTCTCATAAGCCTTTGTTAATAATGCCAATAACATGGTCCACTCTTGGCCAGAGATTGCTCATCATCAATAAGAAAGTGGAGAGTATTTGGAAATCGACTTTGAAATACTCATCTAAATGGGGAAAATTGGATTCAAATCGAAAATCTTTCTTTTATGAGTCGCTTCGCTGCAGTGTAAGCAACATTGTTTCTGTGTGCTTGGAATATGTCTACACGTATGACGGGACGGCTGTTCTAACGGCAAAAAAGAACATGATTTTTTCAATATATTGTGACGTGATGAAAAATTGGGTTCCAGCACCGAATTGGCAATATCATGCTCTATATTAGGCTGCTAAAACCGGGTGAAACCATCACAGGCCAACTCTACCGGACTCAATAAATGCGTTTAAACCAAGCATTAAAGCAAAAAAGGTCAGAATACGAGCAAAGGCACTACAAGGTAAATTGTTCAACACTTCAAAACATACCTTGGAATGCAAAAAAGGAAAGTCCTGCCCCACCCGCCGTGAAGACCAGACAATGCTTCTTCCAACTAGCCCTGGAGGTTCGGGACTTTTGCTCTATTGAAAAACTACAAAATTATATCATAAAATCTTTTAGATCCTACTTTGAGGTTGCAATGGTCTTAAGTTCAAAATGGTAAGCTCAAAATGTTCTTTACAAAAGATCACTAACTTCTAATGTCATCATCACTCATCACTTTTAATCCAATCAGATTCGCAACGAATGCACTAAAGTATCAAGATCAAGTGCTTTATTATAAACCCTGCACAAATATAACCCTTCACACCACACAATTCTAGGGTAGCACAAACCCATCAACTATATTAACAATATTTTCTTAGAGCAAAATTTCCAATGCAACTGAATAACAAAAATTCCAATAAAAACCAGAATCGACTTCTATTCTATGCAAATAAAGCAACAAAAAAAAAAATTTAACAGAGGGCAAAAGGCTATTGTAATTGTTGTTGGGTGCGTGTGTGTGTGTGTATGTTTTTAGCTTGACAGAAACCAAGAGTTCCCTACGACAGTTGGTATATGTGTGTGTGTTGGCATCCCACATGCCACACACACACACACACACACATGTGCACACAACACAAGGAGAAGTCTGTTTCTGCTGCTGCTTCTTCTCCTCTCTTGACCACTGTCAGTTAGTTTAGTTACTTAATTGAATAGTTTGTTTTTGACATAATCTTTATGGGTCTTTTGTTTTGAATACGCTGCGAGTAACAGGAATTCAGAACAAAGATGTCACACGAACCCTAGACACATCGTTAGGCATAAAGGGCAGTTGATTAGAATCGAAAGCTTGATAAAAGGTTCGTGGGTGGTAAGAAAAGTGTTGAGGATTGATGAATAGATTATGCAATCAATCTAAGGATAATTGATATACATTATATTTGGTTTTTGATGCACAGTTGGCCATCTACAAAAGTTTTTGAAGTTTATGCCAATTTTATTTCAATTAGAACTGTTCCGCTTGCTATTCTTTTACTTGCTTAAAAGAACAGGTTCTTTCGTACCTTAATTTCAAGTCACTATCTCTTTGATCACCAAAATGTGTGGAGTTCACTCATTGACTTTCCCTTAACTATTTTTCAAAACATCTCAATTGATTTTATCACATTTTCTCATCTTCTTTGCTTTGTCGTCACTTGCATTCCCTCCTTCTTTCGGTGCGACTTTGTAACAATTCCCAGTAATCACCCAAATCCCTGATAAATATCATAATAGCCCACTTAAGCTATCTGCTCAAAACTTCTGCAGCAACCCGCTCGCTCACCTTAACCCAAAGTGATGACCCTATCCTGCATCATCAACATCATCATGATGACCAGCACAAAAATCTTAGCCACACGGACGAATGCTTCCATAGAAAAGGGATTTGGAGAGAGAAGGTTGAGAAGCCTTTGCATTGTTAGCGAGCAGAAGGAGAAGGAGAGGAGCCTGTTAGTCGAATGAGGTCCCGAGAGAACAAAAGGACCCCCCTTTGCGTCTTTTAACTAAACTGGACTGAAGCAAATTACAGTTCGAGCATCATCATCACCAACCGCATCCTGCTGACTTCTCTTTGGTGTGTGTGCGTGTGTGTGTGTGTGTGTGTGTGTGTTTGGCACTTTAGGCGCCATCGGTGGCAGCTCATTGAGTGGCTTGTAATGTGTTGATGACGTGGAGGCCTCCTCTGTTATTGTTTTATTGTTCAGAGTCTTCTGCTATTGAAACTCAGCTCAGTGTAGTGCTGGTTAATTAATTTCTGGACTGACCAACAAAGGTCCTGCGACGACGTCGACTCCAAGTGGCGCTTTCAAGTGCTTACATGGAGCTAAGCCTGGACTTCAGTTTGCGCCTTTTGTTTAACTAACTCGTTACAAATTAGCTGCGGCCGGATTTAGGTTTCCATCGATTTGCTCTATAAATGTACCACCACCACCGCCACCCACGTATATTTAATCAACTTCGCTCTCAAAATTAGTAGGACTTCCTTCCTTTCCTTCCCTTGCATTCAGTTTCAGTACAGTTTTTTTTTCGATTCGCTTATTGAGTTGCTTTGGCCGGCGGCTATGGGTTTTTATATGATTCTGATACCTTTTGGTCCTCTCTCTCCTTTTGCCTCGGACAAAGCGCACACAGAAACTGCTGCCGAGAAGGGACAACAAAAGCGCATAAAGTCCAATAAAAAGTGTACGCCGGCAAACAAAACTATCTTTCTATGGAGCTCAACCCAACTCTCGTTATCTGTTTTGGGCCTTTCTGTAGTTGTTGTTGTTATTCTTTCTTTTTCTTTTTGCACTACTAATCCCGAACATCATCCACAGAGTGAAAAAGAGGGGAGGGCCATGCTTGTTTGCTTTTGGCTTGTTACATTTTGATTAAAAAACGCCCCCGCTTCCGAAAGGGGGAGGGGCGAAAGGATTCAACCGAGAGTCAAATGCATGGGGCCAAAAATGTCGCAAAAGGTTTTAACACACATAAAAATCAAGGCAAGAGCAAAAAGTGCAGCAAGTTCAAATTGGGCGTTACTTAGATGGTCTGCCCGCTCCCCAAGGAGCATCAATTGAGTGAATTTGTCCTTCAATTGGTCAGTTAGTCAGTTGGATTAATGCGGAATATTAAGTTGGTAGTCCAGAGAAAAAGCGTTTCTTGTTTTTATGTTTTATAAATTGCCATTTTCCGAACTCGGAGTTGGATTTAATTCGGTTTGGAAACCATTTCTGTGTTTATGTGATCACTCAGGAAAAAATCGAATGATTAAACCGAAAAGCCGAAGTCGAAATTTGTTAGATAGAACAATAATTGTATTCAATTTAAGGTGCGAAAGGTTTGCCAACTCGGGAACAAGCCACATATAGACTGCGTATAAGAGCATGACATTTCCGGATCTAAACCACACACTCTCAGCGTCTGTTCGTGTGACTAGTTACTGGTCATTGCAAAAGCAAGTTTCACTGGGAACTGTATACCTTCAAGCTTGAACTTAAAATTCAAGAATTCTTAGAATTCTTCAAGTTCTTGCAATAAAGATCGGGTAATAAATGGCAGAGTTATAAAGGTAATAAAATAAAACGTTCCACACTTTTCTGAGCCGCATGCGCTGTTTGCTTACATAACGTTCAAATGTTCTTATGAATGTTAATGCTCTGTTAATTAACATAACAAGAGCCTGTACGTTAACGGTGTAAAAGTGTAAATACTTTTCATACTTAATGAAATACTTTTCCTCGGTGGACTTCGGAGTCACGGTTGAAACGTTGCAAACAGAATTATCGTTAATTTACTGGTATTACGGAGCTTTAGTGCTGAATGTGCCGTTCTTACACCTTTTAACTGTGTTACAGTAATCCTGGTAGATTGAAGAGCTGAAGCACTGTTGATTTCACTTACAGTTCAAAACGTAGCGCAATAGGCGGTCATTCTCATTGACAGCTCAGCATATATTATGATGTGTCCCAGAAATCTCTACACAGAGAAAAAGGATATGAAACGAGAAAGCTAAGCTAACTTCGTCTGTGCCGAAGTTTTTATACCCTTGCAAGTGCTCGCTTATATATTTTCAAAAAATACTTTTTTCCCATTTTCCGAACTATCGTTCGTATGGGAGCTATATGATATAGTCATCCGATTTGGACAAAAACTTGTAGAATTCTGTAAAAGCACGAGAAACAAAGAAATACAAAAATACAGGATGCTACCATTAAAAATAAAAAAGTTTTTCTTACAAAGACTGTTTTTTATACCTTTCTTTTGTATGGCAGCTATACCATATAGTTGTCCGATTTTGATAAAAATTGGAAGAATTATAAAAAAACATATAAAACCTTCGATTACAAAGTTTGGAGTCGTTTCCATTTAAAAGAAAAAAGTTTTTCATACTAAAACTAGTTTTCCGACCGATTGTTCCTATGGGAGCTATGAGACATAGTCATCCGATCCGGTCGGTTCCGACATATTAGTAGTGTGCAGCAAAAAGAAGACTATGTGCAAAATTTCAGCTCGATAGCTTTAAAACTGAGAGACTAGTTCGCGTAGAAACAGACAGACAGACAGACGGACAGACGGACGGACAAAGCTCAATCGACTCAGCTCGTCACCCTGATCAAGAATATATATAGTTTATGGGGTCGGAAATGAATATTTCTATGCGTTGCAAACTTCTGGGCAAAATTATAATACCCTTTGCAAGGGTATAAAAATATCCATTGTATGATTTCCCGTATCCATTTGTAAGGGATATGTCGTAAATATCCTTTTAATCAGCCAAATAGGATCATCCTTGGGAAGATTATTCAGCACCGTTGCATGATCAAAAGAATATTTAAGACATAACCTTTCCAAATGTATCTTTTTTGGATATTTTTTTTCTGCGTAGAGATTTTCGCATAAACGTTTGAATTTAGAACTAAACTGGGAGAATTTTAGATGTTGGCGTTGAAGAGTCGCTTATATTATATATTGAAGTCGGAACTAAAAGATTCAAATCTAATTTGTTAACAAATCTCTACTAGATTTTGAAGACACTTCACATCTACAGACAAGCATTTTTAATTCGAAATGAAACCTTTTATACGAAAATCTCTAGAGGTTACTGTGCCACCCCAATTGTTTCTGATGTCTTTTAATTTTTCAGTTGCTTTACAATTTTCAATAACATTTTTGTTGGGGCTATTTCCATTTAAATCATGGAACTTATGTGACCATTAAATGCTTTACTTTATTGGACACTGGCGTGTTTGAGCCGTTGTTTTTTACCAATACCGATTGATCTCAGTGCTTTTGGCCTTGTTCATCAAGCTTTTACTCTAAAAAAAAAAGAAAACATCCAACTAGCTTTTGGCAAAAACCAAAGATTCATCAAGTTTTTCATTATAGTTTTTTCTTCTCCCTCTGTTCTTTTTTTTTTCTTTTTTGTCGTTTTGATTTTAAAGGCCGGCATCACCACACACAAATTTTTCATTGCTTTATTTGGCCCGAGCGGGCGAGCGAGCGGGCCAGCAGGCCGGCGAGCACGAGTCACCCACAAAAAATGCTCCAATAACTGTGATTGTGTTAATTTAAATGTCAGTCAAGTAATATTTTTGCACAACACTCACAACGGACGTTGGGACCAGGGATCAGCAGTCCCTACACCCCTGCCTCCGCCGCCCGGCGCACCATTTGGTACGTGCCTTTTGTGCATTGTGCGGCATTGAGGCGTATGTATGTCTGTGGGGGCGTAACCTGGCTAAAAGCGGATAATCTACGAAAAATTTTAAAATTCCTAACAGGTTCAAAGGAAGTGAAAATGTGTTACTTGTTTATGAAGCGGGCGGTTGTTAAGGGAAGGGGGCGTTGAGGACCAAACGCATGTGTAAACGCATGAAATTTCATTGCTTGATTGTCCCACAAATACATATACACACACACACACACAGCTTGTGCCTGTATGTATGTGTGGCTACATAATTTTGCGCTTGAATTCATCTGTGAGCCGTGCCACGCTTAGCACAGCCACCTCTTGAGACCCACAGCGGACCCCAAAGACCCCAGAAGACCAACGATGAGAACCGCCTGCATTCGTTAGTGAAAACAAATATGTATAGACCAGGGCTAGAGGTATTAGTGTCCCTTCCCGGCAGCATGACTGGAGTCACCTAGGGGGCCTCGATTTGCAAGTTTTTTTTATGTGTAACCTTGACGAGAAGGTACATTGATTGTGTGGTTCGGATTGCTGTTTTTTGTTCATAAAATGATAACGAATGAATATTCGGTCTTTTTATTCGATCACTCAAGGTGAATCTGCTTCTGAGCGATTGCTACCTTCTGATGGTCTAATTGTTGACAGTACATGATTGAATTAAGTGGTTCGGCCATAGTGGATTGGCTTGTGGTAGCTGATTCTCTGCAAATCACACCAAACACAGAGGGAAACCTTCCTGGCAGTTAATCCTGGCTCTTTGTCATTCGACCACGACCGTTTTTGCTTGATGTTGACGTAAGTGATCCACTTTTCATCACTGTTTCTCTTTCCATTCAACTCCATAAAAAGAGTGTACAATCTTCGCTTTTCCCTATGAGAAAGTATAATCTGCCACTTCATTCTTGTTGAGGGCAATTGTAGGACAATGGCAGACAAACGCTAAAGACTGTAAAACGAACCATAACAGCTTCACCTATCCCAAAAGCTGCTGGCCCACCCCAGAGATTTGTGGGAAGGCGGCACAGGGATTGCCCCCATAGACTCTGCCAGGCGTGACGTATGCGTGATTTTTTTACGCTCGCCATGCTAATTCAATTGTGTTTGCCTTGTCTACGCGCCATGTAATGAGTAGAACAAACAACAGGGACGAGCAGCAAAAGATGACGATGTGTCAGCACAGTTCCCCACCTCCGAAGAGCATCTTTTCACGCCACGTGCCCCCTTCCTGTCACGTGCGATGTCCTCAATGTGGGTGGTTGGCTGTCATCTTTTTTTTTTTTACACACACAAATGCATATTTATTTTTAATTAAAAACTTATTAAAAACTAGTTAAGCATCAACTGCAGCATTTTTAATTACTTTCAACAAAAGCTGTTGGTTTTTTTTTCGATTTTGTGTTTTTTTTTTTCAATGCAAAAGACGTTTGCATAAAGCTATTCAAAATGAAGCGCCCTCAGCGAAACCGCCGATCAGAAACAGTGGAGAGATGAGTTGAATTGAGCTTTAAAAAAGAAGGAGTGCAAACTTTTCAAAGAAAGTTCAAGTTTTATGAAGTTCAGAATGAAAATGCAGTCAATAGGGAAATCAAACGATGTCAGGACTCAGAAGAAGAAGCTAACTTTATGGGGTTTTCTTAGTAGGTTTGGAATTTGTGGGTGTATTACGAGAAATGTTAACTAAGAGGTTACGCTGGCTTTGCTTGATTATTCAGAAAACTTTATGGTTTGCAGGCTTAAATCTTGAATTTTCCTTAAAAAAAAATTCCACCGAATATGTATTCTTATCTCCTCCATTCACTTCTTACAAGTTTAATGAAGCGTTTCACATATTGAATTTTCGCCTGAACTTTTGTCCACTGTGACCCGAGGGCCAAACTGACCCTATTGACTCATCGTTGATGGCTCTCTGGCTGCTGCATAGATTTCAATGGTTCGCCATTTGCCTTCGGGGGGTGTTGCGTCATCAGAAACTTGCCCCGTTCCCTCCCTTTGGACAGCTCTTGAAAATTTGCATTGCTGATATTGGAAGTTTTTTGTTGTGCGCACTTTTTTTGTCTATGATTTATGTTGGTTCGTTGTGTGGGCGTGGCACGTCTGTGCATGTTCTGCGGTTGAGGCTGACGAACACTTTTCTCCTACCTCCGCTCCAACCCCAACCCTCTTTGCAATTGGAATTCAAAGTCCTTTTTGGTTTGGCAATTTTGTAAGCGAAATTGCCGCTGTCTCGTTTTGTGCGTTTTTTTGCGCAGTTATTAGAAGAAATGCTTTCCCAATTTCTATTTTTTTTTTTGTTCTGAACTGGGGTCACAGTTGGCCAGGCCAGGCCAGGCTGTTTTGTGTGATGAGGGTTTTTCTCAGTCGGTTTCAATTTTAGCTTTTTTCTTCTGGTTACCAGGGTTGACATCTTGCGCTGGGAATTCCGGTTTCCGTTGCAGTTTTCTTTGAAAAGGCTTCAAAGGAGATTCTCCGTTTTTTGGTTCTTCTTTGTGGCGTTTTTTTACGGCCAAGATATTTGCCGTTACTTTGTTGGCATATTGCATTGCGTTCTCATTCTACTTGAATACGAAAAGTCAAGAGATCTCAAAAATTGTTGTTGAAAACTTTGCGAGGTGTCAAGGAAGTTGGTGGGTAAAATGTTAATCTATTTTGATGCGGGTTCTTGGGGTACAAACATTTTTGAAACTGGATGTTGTTGTGGGGGAATGACAATTTGGGATTTCCATTAAATTATGAGTAGTCTTAAAATACATTTAAGGTCATAAGGAAAGCGCTGCCCATTGTTTCTATGTTAACATGCATAGTATGTGCGAGGGGAAAAGCAACTGTTAATGGTCAGCGAGAAGTTTCATAATTTTATACCAACGTCTAGGTTATTGGCATAGGCAAATGTTTGTCAGATACAAGCAAGTTACTTTAATACACTCTGTACCAACGAAAGTGTATGCTCTTAACACTACACCCTTTCTTTGCCAATCCTTTGGCGAATCGATACGTAATTCTGATTACTAAATATGTCGAGAAGGTACCTCCGGTAAGGAGTATAAAGACTAGGAGACAAAATAGGCGTATTGACTGAAGAATAGAGTGGCCAAAGGGGCAGAGCAGCAGCAGTACATCTCCCGCGCTTGTATATAATACTAACCTTGCACCCAAAATCTATCAAATTTTTTCTCGATTTGAGTTTAAAATGTTCTCAAAAACTCAAAATTTTAACTCAAATCAAGTTTTTAGGATCATAAAATTAAGTGCATGAAGTGAAAACAATGTACCACAAGTGAAAAAAGCATTCCTGCCCTGCATTTGTAACGATTGTGCTTATTAAGAGTCCAATGTGTTCGGTTTTTTTTTGACTAGAGGCTGTCAAATATATAGAATGATTCAGTGAATCAGAATCAACAAGAGTTTGTTTGCTATTGGGACTTAAACTGAACCCTGGCATTTGAAAACAAACCGCAAGCCGAACCGGCTGCCATTCCAGAAATGCTAAGCCGAACCATAATTTAAAATCTTCATTTTATAAAATATTTAAATATTATTTCGAAAGTGTGATAAAATTCACAAGTTCACGATAGAATCATTATACTCATAATAAATGTAAAGTGAACCGCTGAACCGAACCGAAAACGAGGTTCAGATTGTTCTAAAAACCAAGAAATTGATCGAACCAGCGTTTTAAAAACTGTGTGAATCACTGAACCGAACCATTATTTATTTTGTAGCGTTTTGCATTCCTGATATGTTGTTGATCAGCATAACGAGCTGAGTTGATTTAGCCATGTACTTTTGTACCTCTAATTCAATGCGATTTCTTCAATCAAAATACGATCAACCATAGTAAAAACGAGGTTTTATCTTGGGTTTAGAAAAAGTTTTAGAGATATAGTTTGCAGTTCAATTAGAGTGACGCAGATACATATATCGAGACTCAAAAGTTAGTTTGTAACTTGTAAAAGTGCTTACTGTCCCGCACTGTTGCAACTTCTTGCCGACACGTGCATTCCCACAGCTAGACCAATAGCAGTGAAGGTGAAGGTTGTGCAAGCGATAAAATCCTTTTATTAAATGTACCCAGTAGCCGTCACACTCTTCTTTTACCCCACAGCCGATAAGTTAATGATTTATTAAGTTTATTCAAATCTATAATTTTAAAGCTTTCGAAAAGAATAACAAAATCATCTCCTATCTACACCCATTTATCTTTGCTATGGCTTTTAATCGAATATTTCCCCAATTTCTCCGCGCGCCAAACAACATCGTGTAATAAGCCGTCGCCCTCATAAAGCATCTTGACATCTCCTTTGGCCGCAAGGCACAAAATGCCTAATTCCATTTGTCAGCTCTGGCAATATTTATGTATAAAGCAATTCAAATATCCATAAATCAAGCACTTAAAGCAAAATGCCAACCGCAAACTAAATTGTGTCCACAACACTGAAACTTGCCTCAATTTTCGATTTTTGTGCGCAAACTATTTATATATGTATGAGTTTCGATTGTTCACTCTTTAGTTGGCCCCAATTTTACAGAAAATATTATTTCTCTATTATTGCACGGTGCTTGGCCCATTTTGTAAGCAATTTTCGGGGTAACTTAACTTTTCGGCCATGCCATAAATGTACGGTCTTTTTTTCCGATTTCACAGTTGAAGTGTTGCTCGATAGCTGGCTGGAAATTAAATAGAAAAACCAAAGTTTTTGCCTGCCAAAAATAACGCACATATTTCCATTTTCTTTCTCTTCTTATTTGGCTAAAAAAGAAAAACAGCTGACTCTTACTCATTTCTCCCCTTTCACCGTTTTGGCATTCAAGTTTTTGGTCCAGTTTTTCGCAACGTTTGTTGCGTTGTTATTTTTTATGTGCCACAAAAAAAGCGAAAGCTCACACATAACTCTTGTCCTTCTTGCTCATTCCCTCACATTCTGAATGTGTGTGTGTGTGTGTGTCTGTCCGTGTTATAAAAAGGTTTGTGCTACATTTACATTATGGCATGCCAGCGACAATAACAAAAACAAACGGCATAATCTACAAGAATAAGTGGAGGATAAGGTTGTAAAACGACCTGCTTATACGCTACACTAAAAACATTTACGATGTTCCGTATTTGTGCTTTAAAATATCATAAATTTAATTATGCTGGGGCGGATGGGTTTTTACTATTCTTTAACAACTTTCGTCAACCCATTTGGCTGTGCTAAAGTTATAGTAAACAAAAAGCTAGCTCTAATATCAGAATGAAAGAACTTTAACATTTCATTTTAAAGTTGACTTTTTCTATGAAATCTTTTACCCAATTTGAGGTTCTATAGTTTCAAAGGCATATTTGGTTACCTGTATATAAGTTGGTTTTTAGTTTAAGACATATTGGCAGATTATTATGAAAATTACCGAAAAAAATCCAAAAATTTGGTTAATATAGGGGCGAAACCCAGGCGTTGAACTGTTAAAACCAGTTTTGAACCGAACCGGTTCGAATCCGGACCACCGACTTTTATTTTACTGCGAACCGCACCTTGAACCGAACCTTTTTAGAAGTAAGAGCTGAACCCGAACCTGTTTTGAACCTAATGTTTGGTTGCGATTCATCATACACGGTAGACATCAGAAAATTTGACCTTCTGTCTTGCGACTTCTTCTGTTATCTGGATTTTTTTTGACCGACTGAGTCTTAAAATGGGCAGGCAAGTGTAAAAAAAAAAACAAAGAATAACATTTAGAACTCTGTTTTTAAGATTCTCGACCACAAAGCTTTTTCAATGATTCACAAAAGCAAGAGCTTAACATTACATTGGTAACTATTTTTTAAATATTCCCATGTCTTCCACTAAACGCCGACATTTCCTCTAAATTTCAACACCTTTTACTATATCTAAAACGATTTGAAGACATTTGTTGACCAACCAACTGCATGTCCAAGTTAATACACTCCACATTAAACTTTCAACTAACAACAACAAATAGTCGCCGTTTGCTTTGGCAGTCATATCTTTAGCACCCTTCACACCTTTTCATGTCCCTTTTTTTTGGGGGGTATTACAAAACTTTGGCCATGTATTTGTTGGATGTGTGTGTGTGTGTTTGTGAGTGTGAGTGTGAGTGCTTGTGGCAGGCTGGCCCAGGGAACCCAGACATACATAATTGAATGCTTGAAAAAGGCAGGCCGACAACAACAGTCGCTTGCCTTCTAACATCCTGGCCATGCCATCTGTTTTTTTGTTGCTGCTGCTGCTGCTGCTGGCCTCCATTCTACTTGCTCCATGCTTGGTGCATTGCTTTAGGCCAAACGAGGAATGTTACAATTATGTTCTCTTCACACTTTTCAGCAATTTATGTTGGTATGTGAATGTCGTTCCCTCAGCCCCCGCCCCACCGTATAACCACAGCTTGACACTCGAAAATGGGCCCACAATAATACAACAACAACAACAACAAGTGGAGTTGGCCTCGTCCTTTGGCTATTTACAATTATATTTTTCTCTCTCGTTGGTTATTATATTTATGTTTTAGTAGAAACTTTTACCAATGATTTATGTTTTACAATTGTCCTCTTCTATTTCCTTTTTTTTTACTTTGTTTTCGCTGTCTGCGTGCACAATAATTCAAATGGCGAAAAGAAAAGAGAAAAAAACGACGCAAGTGGCAACAGTTTGTCAGACTTTAAGACTCCTGGCTCCTGTGTTCCTTTAAGTGAAACGAATTGTGGCCCACGCAAATCGCAGTTAAAAATGTCTAGCACAAAATTGACGTGGCATGAGTCTGGCATTTTCCCTGACAGGGAGGTAGTTTTTGGGGATTGGCTACGACGGGGTTATATGAATCATTTAGACTTAAGAAAGTTTGTTGTAATTTGAAAACACAAGAACAAAGCTGAAAGCTGGCGCAGAGTCGAAACTCTCAGAGTTGGTTGTGTTTGGGTTTTTAGTGGGTTTTATAAAACAATCCCTGGAATTCAAATTTAAATACTTAATATATACCCCTTAACATTTCTACCAACTACACCCCTGTTGTTACCGTTTTTGGTCACATGTGTGCAGTCATTTTTGTATGTCGAGAACAGAAGAGAAGGTGGCAGCCAGGCAAAACGAAAACGAGCTGCATCTTTGTCATGACTCTGGCATCGCTACGTTACGTTACAGCAATACTTTTTGGCTTACGTTACGCATACGTATCGGTTGCCCTCGTTTTTGGTAGGGTAAAAGGTGGAACTCGTCCAGGCTGATGCCGCCGCCTGACTGCACTGAAGCACACAATGGAGTTATTCCAACGGAAAAACACATGCACTTCCGTCGATGTTGACAACGCGGTGGCGGCAGCGAAGCCAACAGCATCAGCCCCAGGCGAAATGTAGGCAGAGCAGTGCACCACGTTGGGGACATGGAGCACCTAAGAGCAGATAAACAATAATGGAAAGGTTTGCAGACTGTCGATGCTTGAACGGTTATATGAAATTAAAAAGTGTTTAATGATTTCCATAAGCTTTTCTAGGACTTGAGATTGAGTTGTATTATAATGGGTTTTAAGGATGAATGTTAAGGTTCTTATGGATATATTTAGTAATTAGAATTATCTATCGATCTACCAAATTTAGGTTGAAAACTTGAAAAAGCTGTCGTTTCTTTGTCTACGCCACTTTCTTTCAATCAAGAATCAATTGAACCGAAGTGCTGCAGGGGGTTTCTTGTCCACAGTATGTGAAAGCATTCTTCTACAGATTTCTGGGTATTTCCGAAGTTCACTGCCGAACTGGAAAAGCTATACCTAGGTATTGGGTTTTTATCTTTGCTCGCATGCTATTTGCACCATGTCTGCAGAGATTCTCAAAACCTGGGGTGAATCCCTAGATAGAAATCTAATGGAGGCTTGCATGCTAACAAAAAGGATGTTCACGCACGAAACTGTCTGCCTTGCTTACTGCGTGACATGCTCAAATTCAAATCACGCGTCCACCTCTAAATTGTGGGGCTAGAATATTTGAGGTTGTGAGCCCTTCGTTTGCTTTCTGTGAATTGCTGATTGTTCAATTGAAGGCAGAAGCAAACACTCAAGTGAGCCTGGCAATTAACACGTGTAGCTTGAAATGTTATTACATATATAAGTTGCAACAAAACTGTCTCAGGCAGAGTAAAAGAGACAGCATTAGCTTACCTCAATTCATGGCCGCCGTAAAGTTGATTCCGTGACTATATCGCCATAATTTACAAACACATCTTTGGAAATACTAACAGCTCGATCAATTTCTTCCATTTCTCTTTTTTTAAAAACTTATTTCACAACGAACAACCGAACCGAACGAACAACAAATACGCGGGCAAAAAAAGACGCCGGCAAACGAACGAGAGAGCCAAACTTGCGCGACACTTTAACACACCAATTAATGGTTAAAAACCACGTCCTCGATGAACAAACACGACACCGCACATTCAACTTTGATTTGTTAACACTTTTACACTTTTTAATCAACTGCTGCGCCGCAAAAAATAAAAGAAAAAAAATTTGCACCAAAGAATAGAATTACGAGAAGAGGCAGAACGAAAGCGCAACTGAAGGGCAGCGAGATCACTGCACTGGTTCGTGAACTTGAACTGGCGCACTGATTCGCACAGGACTTTCAACACTGCGACACATGTGTAATTAACCGTTAAGTGCGATATATTAATTAAATCAAAGCTTTTAAAGGACAATTTTGTAGATCCTTCAAGGGTCTAAAGTATTTAAATTTTAAGTAAAGAGATCGAAAATATTCGGTTTGCTTCGGGTTAGAGGTTTGATTATTCGAATTAAAAAACAGCTAAAAAACATGTTTTAAAAATTAATTCAAATAAAAGATTTGATTCAATTTGAAGCATTCTTGGTATGCAGAACTGTTATACCGATGCTAGAAATTCTTAGAGCTTTATTAAACTTTAGTTTTGAATGCTCGAATTAAAATACGGAGTCTAAAAATAAGCGGTTAACATGCATAGTCTATTTTTCGTACATATATTCCAATAATGATTAAATTTTTTGACTGCCTTTAAATTATTTTTAATAATTTTCTAGAATTTGTAAAGCTCAATAAATCAAAGAATATAAATATTAAATTGATCTGATAAGATGAGAAAAAGTTAAGCTGAGCTCTCAGCGTTATTTCCATCATATCATCAAAAGTCAATCTGAGAAGCTCAAAAAATGATCTGATAATATTAGAAAAAGTTAATCTGAGTTCTCATAAGGGTATTTCGACAGCCAACTCAAAGTAAACTTAGTTTTTACCCCATTATTTTAAATAAAACCTTCTGGAAAATATGGAAAAATGTATTTTGGAAGGACGAACCTAAAATATTTTTGTAAAATGCAAAAGAGGTCGTTTCTATAAACCAAACTTAGTTCATTAGATGAGTGATCAAACAGCTTATTTCTTAAGAATATCTTGTAGAACAACAAATTAACTTACCCAAGCAGAAGTTAAACTTTTAATTAAGTTTTTTGTAAGTTCCGAACATAAATGAAACTACAGATGTGTTAGACTGGACTTACACGGTGAAGCAATCATCATGGAGTTCTCTTAGTAGGCGAGAGAATCAGGCGAGGTTCTAGAACTTTCCTTTAGAAATCGTATTCAATTTGCCTTGAATATTCCGCCTACTAAGATAACTTCATGAGAACTTCACCGTGTAAATCTAGTCTTAGTTTAGTAATGAGTAGGTGGAAATTTCCGAAGATTTATTGTATCCGTTATAGTTATAAAAATCTTAGAAATATGCACAAAAGTGTTGTACTTTTACGTTCCCTACACCTTTACCACATAATCCTATCAGACCAATCATTCTTCTCCTCAGGTTCATTAACCAGTTCATGCTTAGTTTCAACCACTTTTCCTTTCTCCTTTCGGGAAGTCCCAGGAGTCACAATTTCGTCATCCACCACTCTTATCTCCTTGTTAAAGCAAGCCTTTAACTTTAAAGTATCCAAAAACTGTAGCCATTCGGTTATCTCAGTTTCCCTCTCCGACTTGGCAGCTTTCGCCTGCTTTGAGGCCGCCTTGTGTGGTGTCACACAAAAGGCCAGCAACAGATTTCTGCGTGTAAAGAGCACCTTGTAGATGGACGATCCCTTGGTGGGAAAACAGCCTATGAGAAAACTGTCGAGGCGAACTTCAGAATTCTTTTCCACTACTGACTTTGGCTCGGCACAAGTCGATTGACTAAGTTTCCGGGAGACCTTATGCGGTCCATACTGCTTCAGCAGACTCTCAATGTCCCAGATGGTCATCTGGCAGTCTTCAGCACCCACCACAAACAGATTGTTGTCCAGGGCAAAATCTATGCTGTTGATGGCACCCTTATGATGCGTCAGGCAACGAATCATTGTCTCCATGGCCGTGTCCCATACAATTAATAAGTGGTCCTGACCACCGGTTACCAAATACCGACCACACATGGAGTAGGCCAAGGCACTAATGCTACCTCTGTGGCCACTAAGCAGACGTATTTGTATGGCCTTAACCACATCCCAAATGCGTACCGTACAGTCAGCCGAACCGGTGGCCAGATAGTGTCTATTCGGATGGAACAGACACACACAAACCTCGGCCAGGTGGCCGCCAAAGATGCGAACCGGCTGTCTATGATCTTGGGCCCAAACACGAGCAGTGCAATCATCGCCACCGGTGGCAAAGTAATAACCCATAGGTGCATAGATCACACAGTATATGGGCGACAAATGTCCCGGATAGATGACCATGCAGGCCCAGGTAAGCAGACACCAAAGTCGCACGGTCTTGTCCTCCGAACAGCTGAGCAAAAAGCGATCATCCGTGGCAAAGCAACAGCCATAGACTGGTCCCTGATGGCCACGCAGGGTGCGTCTCACATATTTCTTGGTCGGATCCAGCATGCCCTTGTCTATGCCGGCCATGGTAATATCTAGTTCCTTTAGTAAGTGTCCCGGCTTAAGCTGCACCAGCTTTGAGGGCTTCAGTGAGAAGATATGGATGACAGAGTTGGCCGTACCAAGGCCCAGCATGCCATAGTTCTCGGAGAAGGAGGCACAGATCACCACCTCTTCGCAGGCTGGGGCCGTGTAGAGATAAGTTGAGGGCAGATGATCCCGATTGAGGAATGCACGATTGAGCTCATCCGTCTTACGATGCAATATGTCCATGCGCTTGGGTATGGGCATATAGATGCCTTCTCCCAACGGCAAATGGATATTCCTGTTCGGCGGCGGAACATTCTTACGTCTACGCTTGCCCCGCAGATGTGGTCGCGGATTGAATTCCATTTTGTGAGCCGGCTCGGGAGCACCCCAGAACAGCGTCTCACGTGGAGCTCCACTCAAGCGTGGCAGCTGTTCCACTACACCTCGGTTATCATGGCCTATGATTCGAAAATGTATTACAATCTTTTCCTGCTGCGGCCGTGGCCAATCCTCCATGTACCACAGGCAATGCTGATATGCCTCCTCAGTCATGTGTATCTCTACCTTCTCATGGCCAGCCAGCAATTTTCTGGCCCTGATAGGAACTTCATCTGGCCGACTTATCTCCTTCAGTTTCTCCATGCGTGGCAAAAAGGAATCATCAAAGTAATCTTGGGAAGACTCCGAAAACTGTTTGGCTCTCAGACAATTATCGCTGGCAATCATGCGCAGGTAACCCAGTGCAAAGATGGGATACAACAAGCCATGAATCTCAAACTTGAAACGACTCGGCGAATGCTCCATGATTTTGTACATGGCCTCGAGGGTATGCTCATAGGCCTGAAAGTCCTCTTCGCCGGTCACGGGCGGCAGATTCACATAAACGTCCTGATGGGCCAAAGTGTTTTCATAGAAATCCTTGCCATCGTTAAACTTGGACTGCTCTTCTCCATCTGAGATTGTGCCATTGTCAGTCGAATCATTTTCCGCTTCTTTATCGTTGGTGACAGGCTTTGGTGATGGTTTTGGACTAATCAGAATGGCCTTGGTGGGCAGATCGCCTTTGTCAAAGGGTAATTGGGACATTTCTTCCCAGTAGGTGATTGGATTCTTTCCAGCTGGGTTTTTCTCATCATTATCATCCTCCTCATCTTCATCATCATCGGGTCCACTGCTGTAGGTAAAACTGGAACTAGAAGCATCGTCGTAAGGGGTCTCACTTTCACTCTCCAAGTTGTCCGAAGTGTTTTCCGTCGTTTTGGGTGGAGTAATGGGTGGATCTATTGCCTTCGGAGCTTGGTTACGCGCAAACCAAGGTGAGATGGAAGCTGAAATGGAGAAGAGAAATCAGTTTCAGTAATTAAGTATGTCAAGGAGGGGCATTTAATGGACCCTATTTTACTCTTAAAGAGACAGTTATAAAAAGTAGCCTCAAATCGGAGATTTGCTTAGCACAGCAAACATCAAAGACTGAAAAATGAAGCAAAACTGCGCCTTCAGCAAAGTGCTTCTGCGCGAAAAGCTCAGTACTTACTCATGGGCATATGCACTCACCTTTGGTATTCAATTCACTCGAATCGGAATCAGTTGTCCCCTCCGTTGACCTATCTGAGCTCTGCGAACTTGAGCTTTCGACTTTGGCCTTAGCCATTTTGCAACTCGTTCCAACCGCTCCCTCGGTAGCCATGGCAATGTCCAGACCCATTTGTGCATCCAATTCTTGTAAATACCATTTATTCATCTTATTCAGATTTTCGGTCGAAATGGGTTTATCTTCAGATTCATCAGTGGAACTGTCTGACTTCGACATTTCGGAATCGGATGAGAAAATTACACGACTGGTGGTCGCCATTGCTTTCGCCTGATCTTCTGGCGGTCTAGCAGATAGCGCTGGAGCCGTATCCGGCTGCAATTGCAGAGGCTTTAATATTCAATGTTCAATGGCAGGCGGCTAGCGGATTTACTTACCTTCTGCTTATTAGCTTCAGCAGCGTCCATGCTCTTTTGACTCTTACTGAATTATTTAAATTAAAGATAAATCGTATTGCTCTCAATAAATTGACTTCTCTTCTTTTAGAGAACAGATTGAAAGGAAATAGACAGACCTGCAGGGCTGCATTACCATTTATCAGTGCGTACACACTTTAAGCCAAACTGTGCTATTTTGAGCTTTAAAGCTACTTTACTATGACAGCGTTAGCTGTAACTGCTATTTTATAGCTAGCTTTTTACCGCCGTGATTTTGTTATCGAACTTAAGACTTATCGAAATATGCGTTACTAGCAGCATTCTTGTATTGTGGCGATAGCTTCAAAACTGACGGAGGAGATAGAATAAAAACAGACGGACAAGACTGAATCAACTCTGCTCGAGCTCATGCTGATCAAGAATATATATACTTTATGTGGTCGGAAATGCTTTTTTCTATGCGTTACAAACATCTGAACCCTCTGCAAGGGTATAATAAGAAAATCTTACTTCTAAGATAACGCCTTTATCGCAAATAAGCTGCACACTTCAACATACCATTTCTTGTAGTATAAGTATTACTTTATATAAGTGGTGCCCGCAGGCTATGCGCATCGGACGCATTTGTGGTTGCTTTTCTTATGCGTAAAGTGGCTTGCGCATAGCGAAAGTGTGACAACCACTTAGTATGTATCTCTCTTATCCTTCTCTTCTATGTCTCTTGCTAAATTAAACACACTTAGAAATTATTATAACCCGGAACAGGTTCAGGTTCAGCTTCAGGTTCAGGTAGTAATACCTTAAGAGGTTCGGTTCACATTAAACTAAAAGTCTAAGTTCCGGGTTCGAGCCGGTTCGTTTCAAAACCAGTTTGCAGCCCTGTCTTAAAAATTATAATTATGTTCTGTTCATGCAATGATTCAACAGAACCGGTTTAAGGGAACTCCATAGAATCAGAATCCTGGAAACAGCAGAAATAAAAAAGTCGGGGACGGGTGTCTCTTTGATTTAAAGCTACTTCTACACATACAATAATAAAGAGTTTGAAAAAAGTCAACGGGAAGTACAAAATTCAAAAAGAAGGTTTTGGAAAGCATATGGAAACTGTTTTTTTTTAAAGAGATTACCCGATCCTTAGGTATAAACAAAGCAGAAAGGTTGATCTGTTGAACAATTAGAGTCAAGTCGAGAGACTGAGAGGGCTATTAACAGGTGTAAGTAACTGTGAAATCGCTGGGCTAGTTAAGATTCAAATATATAAGAATATAAACTCAGGTCTACTTATACTCCACAGTCTCCTCCATTCCACCTAGCTCATTAAAGTGTTAATCCAAAGATCGACATGCAACACACTTTTAACACTCCGAGTACATCCCCCACGTACTCCCTCCATTATGCGTCCCGGCATGCGTGGCAACCTTCCAACCCAGCGAAATGCAACCTCGTAAAATGCAACCAACCAACCAACCAACGACGATGTCGCTCAGAGTATCGCAGCAAGCGACGCTAACTGACGATGGCAACTGGCACTCGCTGCCAGCCAGCCAGAGTTTTCACTCCTTTTTTAGTAATTCTAGTATAACTGGAAGATTTTTCATATTTTCTGGCTGCTGCTGCCGCAGTTGATGCTACCAGCTTCCAAAAATGAAACCGAGCATGCAAAACGAGGCGACAAAGATGCAGCACAGTCACAGGGAGTTGGTTTGGAGTGGCTGCGAGTGCAGATTAATGGATGTTGATTTTACAAATTCAAATGGCAAAAATATGCAAGCAAGTGTAAGAGATGCCGGCATACACTGAGAGAAAGGCAAGTTTGACCTGGCTTCAGCGGGATTTGCTGATTTCAGTCTCCAGTTCACCCAGTTTCTACTCTCCCAGTGTAAGTAGATGCCTGGGAAAACGTTTGTGACTCTGTGGAGACCTCAAACTCCGATTCCTTTCCAACTCCATCGCCAGATCTCTTTTTCCTCGCTGGCATTGTTGTCGCAAATGCGATAACTTAGCTACCAATATGCGTTGACTGCCAACTGAGCGGGAGGTGGCGCAGGATGCGGATAGGAACGGGAGGGGGGGCAAAAGCATATAACTCAATGCTGGTCCATGTGTGGGTGCCTGCAGAGGAGCAGCAGCATATGCACGGCTGCATTTGTCAGCGAAGCACAAAAATGAGACAAAGTGACGCAGGCTGCGGAGCTTTGCTCTCTCCCATGACGTTTGCCTGTGTAACTTGAGCATAGAAATAAATGCGCATTTATGGTTGGCAATTCAAAAGTCTTTAAGATTTTCACATTCCAGGCATTGTCTGTGTGTGTGTGTGTGTGGGTGCCGCAGACGGAAAAACGTACGTAGAGCTAAAGTCATCTTTTTTATTTGTGATACCCTTTTTGCCAGAAAACGTTTGGCTCACATGTTGGTAAAAACGGCTAAGCCATAAAAAGACTAAGAATCATTTAAAGCCTTATTTGCGTCGTTTTATGTTTGCTTCAAGCAACGGTTTAACGTTAATGGAAGGCTTAGGAATATTTTAATTAAGCTCTAAAGGTTGGTTTCCAGACAAATGAAAACACTTTTGAGTTGCTTTTAGCAAGAAATAAGTATGTTTCCTACACAATGTGGATAAGGTTAGCTTAACTCACACCGAAGAGAGGCAACTTCTCGGGCTGTGACGTCTGCTTGTGCGTGTCGGCGCCACGAAGCAGGGCTATATCTATGCGTCTGAGTGACGCTAGTGGTCGAAAAATTGCTCTGTGAGTAAAAGCAAGGCGGTGCCCACCGCTGATTTCAAGAACTTAGAGCGTACTTCAACTATAATGAAGGAAATCCATTCGTCTATAAAAGAATATTGGTCAGTCAGATCCTAATAAAACGAATTCCGAAACTAAAATATCGAAGTTTAGCTGGCTTGAGTCCTTACAAAAATAGTATTAAGTACACAGAAAAAAGATCCATTTGGTAAGGATATGTCCTTAATATACTTTTTATCATCCAGTGGAGCTGCAAATCATGCAAATGATCATAATTTTTCATATACTTTGGATGATTTTTAGCTCCGTTCGATTATTAAAAGGATATTTATATTTTTATAATTTTAAAACTCCTTTTTTTCCTCTGCATAAGAAGTAAGTCAAGCCCAACTATACTATACTCTGTACCAACAAAAGCTTATGCTTACCACGAATTTAAATGCTGCTGTAGCAGTTGAAGCAGCGCTGCAGCAGCGAACATTATTTTGCTCATAACTTGAGTATCGTTCAGCCAATCTTTACCAATTCTTTGGGGCATCAATAAATAATGTTCATTCCTAAATATGTGCAAAAGATTCGAACTCTCTATCTATAATAATGTGGGAGATATGACGCCTTTTCCAAACTACGGAGGCGGGAGAGGGCGTGGCGAAAATTGAAAATAAACTTAATCTGGCCTTAAGTATTATAAGTTTTTCTCTAATACAAGTCGAATCTCTATCTCTTACCCTCTCTGAGATCGGTTTTGTTCAAATACTATATCAACTTGCCTGTTGATGCTGATCAACAAAATATTATATATATTTCTTATAGTTTCGAAAACGCTTTCTTCTGGCTGTTACATACTTCTGCACAAGCTCATAAAACACTTAGAGAAAATTTAAAGAGAATTTCATACTTGAATCAAGAATTTTTAATGTCTATAGTTCGTTGAGAAGGAAAATTCTTCATCCAAGAACGAAATTCTTGATACAAGTATGAACTTTTGAAACCTATATCTTCAATACTTGAACCAAGTACAAAACATTCTCAAATCAAGTTGAAAAAATCTTGAATCAAGTGCTTAACGTACTCAAAACCAACATTGCTAATTCTTAAATCACGAGCATAGTGCATTGACAAAAACCAAAAATGTTCGTTCTTGTATCAAGAGCTCATCATGTTTAAGAGTAAGAGTAAGTCTACTCTAGAACAGGAGCCACTTTCTTCAAGTCATGCCGAATGCCAGCCGAAGTAATGCATCAGTGAATGTCAGAGAGGGACAGAGCGCGACAGAGAGGGACAGAGAGCGACAGAGAGCCTCTCTTCTTGGATAACCCTGCTCTAGAATCAAGAGCCTTCACAAACAACATTTTAGTTGCAGTTATTTTTTCCTTTTTTGTTTTAATTGATTTCATAGAAAACTAATTGTCAATCTATGTAGCAAGTTTAAGCCCTCCTTTAAGGGTTTCCATGACGGCAATGCCATAACTGCTTGGGAATTTCAAAGCAACATGAGTGCAAAAATCAATGGCACTCTCCGCTCACCACTCTCTCATGATATTCGACAAAGTAAGCGCAGGTGCAACGATATTTCTCTCTTCTCTGAGTTACTCAAACTTACTCTCCTCGCCTCAAAACCTTTTTACTTGTTTACCTTACCTTCTACCAGATTTAATCTCTTAATCACACAAATGTGTGTGATTATCATAATTAAAGCTCAGCTGCAACTTTGTTACCCACAGGGTACTTAAGTGTCCGACCAACTTCCTCACATATTTTGTGTCCATCTTTACAGGGTGCCAGCATGGTCTTGGTCTCTCACTTGGCTCGCATTCCTTGTATGCTGCTCTCTGCTGCCTGCTGCGTGCACTGCACATAAATCGAAATCCGCACCTTCTTTTGCCATTGTCAGGATACGGAGAAGGATGCCTTGCCTTGGCTTTAGCTTTAGCATTTGAGGTTGCCTTGGAGTTTGGTGGCTTGGTTAGATAGCAGCAGCAAGTGCCATGGCTATGACTATGAGCGACATTGTGCGATATGATAGGGAGGACGCGCATTTTTATTGTCGTTGTAAATCGTTGCCGTACGTTTCGACATTAATAAAAGTTAGCAAATAACTTGACTTTGGAACAGGGCGATGCGAGGATGCTGCCTGGCGATAGCCTCAAGTGCGTCGGTTTCGGTTTTCATTTTTATTGTGCTCGTCATCAAGTTGATTGTTGATGACTGCCTCCAGCAGCTGCTCGTCGACTCGTCCATTGGGAAATGGGATATAGAATAGAATGGGAATGGGAATATGCAAGGCACAATGAAATTGAGTAATTTGTTGGGTCAGGCGGTCAGCGTTGTGGTTTGCATAGCCAAACAGGCTCCAGACTCTCGCCCTCTCCTCCTGATTGATGTCTATGCGTGTGTAACCTGCCGCAGCAGGGGAAATCCTTGCTGACAAAAAAGAAAAAGAAAAAACAGGAATAAAGGAAGAATAAAACCAAATGCATTTGAATTGCAGGCGAAGATGTTGTTGAGCCCCTTGATTGTTGGAAACTAGTGATGGAGGCGTGAGACGAGGCGAGTTGGGGGAGGAGTTTTAAAAGTTTAAGGGCCGATTTATATTTCTTAGATATTAGTTTGCATATTATTCATATTATTTTTTGTGATATATAAGAATAGACTTGCAAGTGGGGAAGAAGGACAGTGCCCTGCCTGAACTCAAGGGCGTCTGTAACTTAGCCCACACGACTATCAATCGCTCGCGTGAGTTAGTAATCAAATTATAAACTTATTTATGTAACTTAATATATAAGAATAGCCTTGTATTTGGTAAAGAAGGACAGGTTAGACTGAACACACGGGCGTCTGCAACTTAGCGCACACGACTGTCAATCGCTCGCGTGAGTTAGTAATCAAATTATGAACTCCATTATGTATTATCTAGCCTTGTATTTGGTAAAGAAGGACAGGGCAGACTGAAATCACGGGCGTCTACAACTTAGCGCACACGACTATCAATCTCTCGCGTGAGTTAGTGTTCAAATTAGTTCTTTTTTAAAGGTTTCACTAACGAATTTTCCAACTTATATTAAAAATATCTAACTATAGAAAGTTGTTCAACAAGAAATTGTTCTATAACCCCATATCTCCAATGAAATAGGACAGCCAAAAGATCATGTGGCTGTAAGGTCCCCCTAACTGTCAACGCTTCATGTAAGTTGCAATGGATATCTCTTACGTTCTTCACGTTCCCATCACTAGCCGGCATTGAAGAACTGTGAACTGGGACTTTAGATAAGCCAGCACGCACAGACGCGTTCTCTGGCTGGTTGTCAGCAACCTAAGGATTCTAAATTACATCCACACACACACACACAGCCAAACACAAAGTTGGCAACAACTAAAAGAGGGAGTCAGGAGTCCAGGTGAAGTCAGCAGCAAATAGATTAGGCAATGAATTGATGCATACCTGCCACAAGCCAAGGATGCTGAGACTGAGAGTTGAAAGTTGCGATAGCCAAAAGCCACAAGTCTACGACGACACCGACGAAAATAGAAGAGAAGAAAACGGGAAAAGAACTTGCCTCAAGGAGCAAAAGTCACAGCCAAGAGTTGCATATTGAGCAGAGCTTGATAAAAGGCTTAAGCTCTTTGGATATTGGTGCAGGGATAGGAAGTTAGACATGTACAAAGTCGTATGTATGGATGTGAAAACAAGTGGCTCGGTATCGTAACGATGTGACAAAACTATTAGATATGCAAATAAGTTGTTTGCACAAGAAAAAGATTAATGGGAAGTTGGAGAGGGCAAAAATCTGTTGACAATATAAGTTTAGGTATTTCAGATTTAACTGAGGGTAGCACAAATGCTAAAGAATGAAGATAGAATGGAATTTAAAATGGTAAATGGGTGTTTTACCAAATATCCCGGGAAAATTAAGTTGCCTTTAACTAAAAAAAGGAGAATATGTACTCTCAAAGTTTTTTTTAGAACAAATGTTCAAAAGAATTTAGAAATGAGCACAATTTAGCTCAACTCGGCCACCGCACAAAAAAGTTTCAGCAGCCTTTCAGAGATGCTTCTACAATGGAATGGAAACGTCTCAAATCTGTGTAATATTTTGTTGTCTGAGTTTCTTCCTAATTCTACTAAGTTTGATTAAAATCGGACAACTATATGGTATAGCTGTCATACAAAAGATAGGTCAAAAAATAGTCTTAATAGGAAAACCTTTTTTACTTTTGATGATACAAAGTTTTGTCAAAATCGGATGACTATAGCATATAGCTGCGATAGGAACAATCGATCGAAAACTACTTTTGATGAGAAAAGGTTTTTTGTTTTTAACGTAAACGTCCCAAATCTTTGTATTTATCTGTTTTCTAAGCTTTTTCATAATTCTACTTAGCTTGATGGAAATCGGAAAACTATATGGTATAGCTGTCATACAAAAGATAGTTCAAAAAATAGTCTTAGTAGGAAAAACTTTTTTATTTTTGATGATGGCATCTTAAAAATAAGTTTTTGATTGTTTTATATGCCTTTACCTGATTCTACAAAGTTTTGTCAAAATCGGATGACTATAGCATATAGCTGCCATAGGAACGTAAGGTCAAAAAATGTGTCTAAGTAAGAAAACATATGTTGTCTTTAATGTTAGAACTGCTTAACTTGGCCATTATGAATGGTTTATGGTATTAAAGATATTTGCAAAATT